>JAAIXJ010001758.1:255629-386997 GCA_013403705.1 Heliconius hermathena
GAGGTGTGACTGCAAAACCGACTGGTTGTGGGTTCGATCCCCACTCGAGGAGATGAAATATTTACTTAAATTTATATTTCCATTTCTTCACTCTGGTGTCGAGGTTAAGCGCGGCGTTGAGTTCTGTCACTCAACACGCAATGCCTCCATAATTCGGCAGAAAGTGGGGAACGGAGTGTCTTAACACTACGTTCCCTCTGCCTACCCTACAGTGTGCGGGATACAGCGTGAAGCTGACTTATTGATTTATTTATTTGTTGTTGTACTTGCGGGCGAAGCCGCGCGGAGGCCACTGTTGGTTAAATAAAGAATAATTTTAAACACAAGATTAAGTCACCTTAAATTTTAACAAGCAAGTATTCGTCAATAGCGCGGTTTAACGAGCGGAAGCTATGTCTCCACTTGATGGTGGTGCCGCGGGCGGGCGGTGAGACGGGCGGGGAGGGGGGAACATTCGTTAAAAATTACTGCCATTTAAATTGCTTCCAAATATATTCTATCATATGTCTTTATATAGAATATTCTTTTTCTGGCGTTAAGTTCAGTTGTAGATGGAAGAAGCTGGGGTAGCTTGTCGAAATGTGTAATAAAAAGGGTGTAATACTTAAAGTGTGTAATATCGTGGTAGCGGCACAATGGCTGGCTGTACGCGATGGTTGTGGGTTTTATTCCAACTTAGGGGTTTTTTTTTTCATTTTCTTGCTTTAGTACCAATAGTACCTACCTAATAGTTGAGTGTCACTATTCAACACGCAATGTCACGAAAGTTAGAAAATACTTGGGCTACAAAGCTTCTTAATACTAGGCTCTGTTGTCTTCTGCATATTCCTCTATAAATGCGGTATACAGCATAAATATCCTAAAAATATAAAAGCAATCAAAATATTTTTCTATATACAGATATAAAGAAGCAATT
The DNA here is from genome assembly GCA_013403705.1 of Heliconius hermathena. NCBI lineage: Eukaryota > Metazoa > Arthropoda > Insecta > Lepidoptera > Nymphalidae > Heliconius > Heliconius hermathena. The sequence continues at coordinate 256,546 of JAAIXJ010001758.1, forward strand.
CACCTATCAACCGCAGTCTTTAACAATCGAAGCGGGCAGGCAAGTTAGTTTTCGATGTAGCCCACCACCAGCCGCACCGCCAGCTACCGTTGTGTGGATGAGAAACAATATTCCCATGGAAGAAACTGGTGAAACTTTGGTGGTGCCAAGACCTGGAGTACAAGTAAGTTGTTTTAAAAATGAATTTTTAGAAAATATATTATACGTATATTTAACGTAGTAGAACTTTAACCTGTGCCTTTTGAAAACTTTCTATTTAGCTTTCTATTCTTTCTTTCTTTTGAATCCCGCTCAAATTTATATACAAAAATATTTTTCTGAATGGAATAACACTTCACAAATGTTAAAAATAAAATGTTTATGACTTCAAATAGTTCATTGATTTTTATCTGAAAGAATACAAGAGGTGTGAATTAATTCGGAGGAAACTTTCATAATATAGATATTTTTAAATTTAATAAGAATAAAGATTAGAACAAAATATAACTACATTCTTACATCGTATTTTTATACTGAAAATATTATATGATAATGCGTGAAGATAAAATTGTATGTTTCTTCTTTTTAACTTCACATTATATTCTGCATAGGTATAGCTGTATAGGATACGTTGAGGGAACCTAGTGTTAAAATACTTCATTTCCCACATTCCGCTCAATTTTAAAGTCACTGAGTCGAGTTGCAGTCTTGTCACCAGAGGGAGAAAATGATATATTAATTTATAACAAAAAAAACCGACTTCAAACAATAAACTAAAAAGTAAAAAATATTATTATTTTTTTTTTTAATTTAATTTAATTTTTTAAAAAATAAATTTACTTAACAAAGTAAAACTTACTTTGAATTTGTTAAACAAAAATAATAAAAGAAAGATTTTATAATTTTTACGATAATTTTTAACTGGATTCCATAATCAGAAACAAACCAAATTCACCTTCACCAAGCTATCCTTGAAGTGTATCTTTTCCAATAAAAAAGAATCATTAAAATCGGTTCCCCCAGTCAAACGTTCTGAGGTAACAAAGATAAAAAAATATTTAAAAAAAACAGACGAATTGATAATCTCTTTCTTAAAAAAAGTTGGTTTAAAATACACTCACTCAACACGCAATGTACAAAATTCGGTGGAAAGTGGAGATCGGAAATATCTTAATGGGAATACTAGGTGCCCAGGTTCCCTCTGCCTACCCTGCTATGTGCGGGATACAGCGTGAAGCTAAAAAATATATAATTAGAATGCTTCAAATAACACACATATGTTGATACATAAGGCAGAACGACTTGAATTAAATAATCGAATATCTTTGGACGTAGTCCAGGTGCAGGTGGCACGGAACACGCTTACGTTCTCAAGTGCCTTTTAGTTTTAGACGATAAGCACAGTAGTAGCATTTGAAATAATATTCAAATTAGAATTTTAGATACGTCTCTTAGTATTAGTAGGCGCAGCGTTAGACTGAACGCGACGGTTGTGGGTTCGATTCGTACTTGGTGTAATGAATTATTGTCATTTTCTCGCAAACCAAAAGGTAGCGTTGAGCTCCACCACTCAACAAACAATGTCTCAAAACTTAAACGGAAAGTAAGAAACGAAAGTTTTAACACTAAGTCCCCTCTACCTACTCTGCTATACGCTGTAGAGTACAGCACAGTGATTAAAAATATAGGTGAATAATTTACTTTAAGTCTAATTTTTGTTTTTAATAATGTTTTTTCTTGAATTATTGTAACTGTTCGTGGTTAGAAAGTGCTCATATTTAAAAATTACTCCGTTTAATACACTCCGTTTCCCACTTTCCGCCGCTCAAGGCATTATGTGTTAAGCGGCGAAACTCAACGCCGTGCTTTGCCGGTACCAGAGCGAAAAAATCAACCCACAACCGTCGCGTTTGCAGTCACACGCTTGTGCCACTACGGTAACAGTGGCTTCGATTTATTATTTATTTTAAATAATATATTATTCATACTTTCTTGTTTAGGATATGGCGAATTACTCATGCATCGCTGAAAATATAGCCGGCAAAAGAGAGTCGGATGTGGCTGTTTTATCTGTATACGGTAAGTGTATAAGTGACTGGTTGAGTTTTCTTTGAAGCATTAAATAGAAAGCTGAAGTCAGTTCTACTAAGTTTTGAATATATACAAACTGCTAAATATGTTGATTTTGTTAGTAAAATTTTAAGTTAGATTTGAAGAATGGAGTGCTACTCTGCTATAGGCGGGATAAAACGGGAACCTGGAAGTCAAGGGATATTTATTAAATAACTAGTAATTTCTATAAACACATTGGTATATGTATGTCTTTAAAAAATAAATATAAAGTGATTTTATTTCAATATTGGGGGCCACGCTACACCTGCTTGTACTATACAATTATTTATTTACTTATCTGAATTATTTTTGTATCTTAACCTTACTATCATTTAATAGATAATAAATATGCATACGTTGAAAACTAAAGTTCAATGAAACAATTATTTTGTAGCAATTTTGACGAACGAAATACTTGACATTTATATAAATTTATTATAATATTTATTAACCGATACAATTAAAACACACACTAAATGTTAAGGAAAGTTGGACAAAATACTACACTGAAAACTGTAAAATAAATTTTCTCATATATTTTCCATGTATAGAAAAAGATCATTTACAATTTTATTATATGTATAGATATAGATAATCAAATAAAATAATTATTAATTGACACACGAAACATTATAAGTGTCCGAAGCAACTCTAAACGCAGGTACAGAAGGTAAATTGAAACGATGATTTTTCTCTAAATGGACAATCCAATGCAAAAAAACTATTCGAGCCAGTAGTTTCCGAGATTAAGGCGTTCAAGCAAACAAATTCTTCAGATTTTAGTATAATATTACCATAGATTTTAGTTCTATGACGCGCATCTAGTAGGTACACGCTAATCGGACTACTAGGTCGAATTGAAACATTTTTTTTAATTTGACAGTCAATTATTATTATTATTCACAATATAAACTAAATACATAACTTTAAATGTTTCGATGTAAGGTGCATTTAAAGTTACCTCGGGCACGTATAAATTATTTTCAAATATAATAATTTAATAAAATATATTTTCTATTAACATTAGTCAACGGCGGCTGGTCAGACTGGTCCCCCTGGGCCCCCTGCAGGTGCGGCGCGCAGTCCAGGGGGAGGAGGAGAACTCGTACTTGCACGGAACCCGCACCCGCCAACGGGGGCGCGCCGTGCAGGGGGCCGGGGGCGCAGAGCGATGATGATTGCCTGAGATGTCAAAATGGTGAGATATGTTGTAAATAAATAATAGTAAAAGTAATAAAAAAAATCTAAATAACCAATAACAAAAAAAAAATAACAGAAGAAAAATATTCAATATATGTCTTCTGGTAAGGGAAAATCCATTAGTTGGATAATTTTAAATTCTGTCTTTAGAAGGATACAAAAGATAAAGTAGGCATAATAATATGTTTAGAAAATGTTTAACGTGACGAGCGGTCTCAAAGAGGCACGGTTTCGAATCCCGCTATGGTAAAATATATTTTTAATGCTTCACGCTGTATTCCGCATGTTAAGACACTCTGTTCCCCACTTTCTGCCGAATTTTAGAGGCATTGCGTGTTGAGTAGCGGAACTCAACGCCGCTCTTTGCCTCGACACCAGAGCAAAGAATATAAATAGAAATATAAATTTAAATAAATGTTTCATTATTCTTCGAGTGGGGATCGAACCCACAACCGTCGCGTTTACAGTCACTCGCTTTTGCCCCTGCGCCACAACTGGCCGCAAGCTCACATTTGTACGCTTTTTAAAAATGCTCTTCTATCCCCAGTGTGAAATAATAATTGAAAATTTTAAAAATATATATGTATATAGTATGGGATGTCCTTGAAGATGTAAACATAAATAATTTTATACAATAATATAACTATAGGATTTTATTTATAGATTTTTAAATTAACGTTTCTTATTGACGTATGTATGAATATGAACTTTATTATAGAATTTTCTATGATAAAGTTCATATTCATATATATTATATATCATATATATTATAATAACTATAAATACGTTAAACAATCCTCAACTCATAACTAAAGTTAGAATTTAATTTAGTTATAATTTCGTAAAGATGTTTTTACAATGCTTAATAATAGTAAAATGTTAGAGTTACTACCACTAGGGTCGTGGTCACCGTGGTCCGTGTGGTCAGTTTGTAGCGAGGAGTGTGTCAAAGTTCGTCGGCGACAATGTATCGGGAGCTGTTCCGGGTCCACTTTGCAACACGCCACTTGCGTCGATGGCCTCTGTTCCACTGGATTCAGTAAGTTTGCTTAAAATATCTCAGTTTTTTTTTTGTATTATTAGTTCAAAAATGACTTTTTGATGATCATTTATTATTATTGTGTGGTCGCGGCGCAGCGACACCGTGTCTGACTGTAAGCGTGAGGGTTGTGAGTTTGATTCTCCCTCGGAGGAATGAATTCTTTTATCTTGCTCTAGGAATAAGACGAAGCGTGGCGTTGAGTTTCGCCACTCTATACGAAATATATCCAAAATTAGTTGGAAAGTTGGAAATGGAGTATCTCAACACTAGATTCGATCTGTATCATTCTTCTATGCGAGAAAAAGCATGAAGCGTATTTTTAAAAAAAAAAATTAAAATTAAATATCACATAAATTTCCAAAGGACAGATAATCTAAACAGATATTGCTATAGACTAACGAATGGAATAGAAAGGTTTCCAATGTATTCCATAAAAAATATAAACAATGCCGTCAACAAGTGAGCATAATAGACAATAGCGGAACAGCAAAACCATGGAAACCCTCGTCTACAATGTTTCTCACCATTAAACACTTCTATATACACTTTTTCAATCGCTGCACTGTCAAGAACTTCATATTTAATTAGTTATTTTACTTTATAATGATGTTGTATTGTCATTGTTGCTTCTAGTTAGCTTATTAATGATTTCATGGTACTTATTTTTTTTTAAGGCCAGTCGTGGCGCAGGGGCACAAAGTGTGACTGTAAACGCGACTGATTGTGGGTTCGATCCCCACTCGCGGAGATGAGATATTTATTTAAATGTATATTTCCATTTTTTTTTATTTAAATAATTTTAAGAGTGCATTTTGTAAAATTTTGTTCAAGTCAAATCTCTATAATGCAATAATATATGATTACATCTATAGGATCTGAACGAGAGTCTTTTTCAGTCAATGTAGTAAATACATACAATTGCGAGTCGTGCGTGTCGAATCGTACTTATTCAGGCGCGTCCCATTGCGGTGTTGATTGTCTTTTAATTACATCAGTTAAATTTATAATGTTTTTGTTTTTAAATGAAACCTCACGACCTTTTTATTAAATAACATTTATTTTATATTTCGATCCCCACTCGAGGAAATGAAATATTTATTTACATTTTTATTTCTTCGCTCTGGTGTCGAGGCAAAGCGCGGCGTTGAATTCTGCCACTCCACACGCAACGCCTCCAAAACTCGGCAGAAAGTAGGGAATGGAGTGTCTTAATACTAGGTTCTCTCTGCCTACCCTGTTACGTGTGGGATACAGCGTGAAGTTGTTTTCTTCTATTTTATACATTTTTTTAATTATCATAAAAACATTAATATTTACATTAAAAAATGTCGTATAGGACTGTACAAAAACAACGTGACGCTGTACGTCGGTGTGGGCATCGCGGCGGCGGTGTCGGCCGGCGCGGCCGTGCTCTACGCGTGGTGCCGGCACAGGACCGCGCGGCCCGGGTACGCTCCGGGGAGAGCAGGTAAAAAATTTGATACAAATCACTAGTAATGTGACTTAGTATCAAGATCTGCAAACATGAATTGAAATACAAGAATTGGGAATTGAGTTACACACAACTAAACGACGCAATTTGTGTTACCAGAGCGGTAGCACAAATTGCTCCAGTTGTGTATTCGAGAAAATGATTCGAGTCGCGGCACAGTGCAACAACGTCTGACTGTAAACACAACGGTTGTGGGTTCGATCCCCCGCTAGAAGGAGTGATATGTTTAAAATTATTTCATCTCTCTCGGTAGATATATTACGTAATATCTTAAACAAAAAAATAAATTTAAACTTGTATTTTTACTTTCAAGCAGGTATTCCAAAGACTTACACGGGACGGGACAAAAATAATGCAGCGCCAGATTTAACGAGGACATGCAACGAATACTGGATGCGACCCGACAACCACTACGATATGCCGCAACTGAGAGATAGGTGAGTTGACAATAGAAGAAAGCCCTTTTTTTGTAAATTTTGTTAAAAATACTTAGTTTTACATATTGACACATCTTCCTGTAAACAAACTGTCGGCATAATGTAAGCAACGTAGTGTATGAACACTATGTTCCTTTCGCCTACCCTGCTATAAATATTACGATATATCTTACGATATATCTTAAAGAAGTTATTAAAATAACAAATTGTCCCAAGTAGCTACGCGTCCCCGTTCGGCAACAGAAGTCGCCAGCAGTCGTCCGCCAGCAACCACTACGAGATGAAGCCCTACAGCCCCTCCGGCGACTCCGCGTCGAGCTGCTGCACCAACTGTGAGTGCACTTAAACAGAGTAAGCTGGAGAGCGGAGTGTTTTGACACTATGTACAAAGCTGTGTTTTAATGTCTATAGCGCTATACATATTTTTGTTCTGAATTCTGTTTTCCTTAGCTTTTTTTTCCCCAAACATTTTACTTATGGAATGTACATTTTAGGTATACAACATGCAAAATATTGTAGGTTTGATAGGATAAAATATATAAAGCCATCTTCGATCATCATGAGCCTGCTGTAAACACTACTACTGAGGGTTCGTCCCCACTCGGTGGAATTTTCTTAATTAAATATATAATCATTTCACCTAAACCATCCACCGTCTTACCTATATTGTGGGTTAAATTTCTAATAGAAATAGAACATAGACATAAAGTATGTATATTTCTATACATAATAAAAATATTCAATTTTCATTTGTTAGCTCTGGTAACAAAGCAAAGAGCGGTATTGAGTTCCGCTATTCAATGTCGAGTGACAGAAAATGAGAAACGGAGTGTCGTAACACTAAGTTCCCTCTGCCTACTATGAGTTATATGCGGCACATTTACAAAAACTTCAATTAAACCGTAAATTATTTCTTACCAAGCGCGAACAATGACGTCACGATCCAGTGAGTGCTCGTCGTCGCAGCTCGCGGAACTTGTGACGTCATCACCGACGTCCCACTCGCACTCCAAGGTGGACGTGGCGGTGACCCTCCCGCCGGGACCCTTAGACAACAGCTACAGAGATCAAATATGTCTCACTATTGTCAAATAGACTGATAGTTCATTAGATATTTGGTTCGTTTAAGGGGTCTTGAAAGCTTATTTAACCAATCTTAAGATTGGGCGGTATCTTAGAGTTTACAAAATCTATTTTTACGATATTCTAATTCATTGAGTTTCTTACATTACATAATTTTAAAAAGGAAAAAAAAAACAGAAAATAAAGTGACATATCACTAATATTATTATTCTTTTTAAATAATTTGTTATTTGGTATATTAGAGATTCTTAGCATTATACCTATTTCAAGACCCCTGAAGTGACACCAAATTGAAAGTTGTAAAACGAGCTTTTCTTTGTAAGTTGTTTTGTATAATTTGTACAGTACGATCGACGAGTCGTGGCCGCTCTGAAGCTGATTGTAAACGACTGTGCAGATTTGTTTTTAGATTTTTTTATTACTTTTGATTATTTTCTTCCGAGTGAACAATACACAAAGGTCCATAAAGCTTCCAGGACGGCCACTACTCATCGACCATACTATAATATAGTGTACACAATTAAGTATTGTGATTAATTTATTTCATTTATGTATATGTATTTTCTATATTTATTTATATGATAAATCATATAATATACTAATAAATTTAAGTCTATATTGTTATAAAAACTATTTTTTTCAGTATTATTATAGATGTCATGTAAGAAATATATTAAGCAGCGAGCTAAAATTGTCAACGTATAGTAGAATTGAGTATAAACTGTTTGAATAATATCAATAGCAAGAGGATACCGATTCAAATCAAAATTTGATTTTTTTATTCATGCCAGGTATCATATTTTAATCAATTGGCAAAACGGAGTGTCTTAACACTACTTGTTCTCTGCTACTACGCCGGAAAAGTCTGCTATAGTGTAAAAAATCGAGTCTTTTCCTCATTGATTACAAAACAATTTTTCTGTAAAATGCGTAATAAATATTAATGAAATACCTTCTTTATAATATTGTCCTTTACATTTTCCTCTTCGCCTCGCATATGCGTTTACTTACAGTTCTATGATATTTTGTTCCTACAATATAAGGCACGCTTTTTTGTGAAATAATAATAAATCTAGTATTGTCCTTAAAAGTTTAAACTATTGTAAAAAAGTAACACATTAGCTCTTCTCTTATTACTATATTTTTTTAATGTCTATATTAATTTTAGCTAAGTGGTTTGTTTTAATGTAATAATTTTGTTATTTTTGGTCTATGAGTGTAGGTTCGAAAAATATTATTGTATTTCCATAAAAAGCTAGAAATTATGAGGCCAACGTGACGCAGGGGAAAGTAGGGAACGGAAGTGTCTTAATACTAGGTTCCCAGGTTCCCTCTGCCTGCCCTGCTATATGCTAAAAGATATATACAATATTAATGTTTTAAAAGCTTTTTTTTTATATCACGAACGCTTAATGTTACCTCAATATCACGGCTTCAAATATCTTTACACTTCTAATTGTATTGCAATTTTAATCTATATTATACGTACATAGTATTGTAAATTATATTCATTTTTTATTCGTAAAACTTAAAAAAAACTGTTTCTTTTTTATTTTCGAGCAGTTAAATTTGTTTTTCAATTCTTATATTTATTTTTAAATAAAAACAAGAACGAGGCCGTCGTGGTGTAGCGGCACAACCTTTATAAATGAGACGATCGTGGGTTCGATTCCTTCACTTCGAGGAATGAATTATTTTAATTTCATAAGAATATAAAGCGCGCTAATGAGTTCCGCCACTTAATATGTATTGTTTTAAAAAATGGGTGGAAAGGGAAGAGCGGAGTGTCTTAATATTATTTCCCTACTCTACTACGTACGGAATATAGTGTGAAGCCAAAAAAATACAAGTAAATTTTCACTGCCATGTTTTGAAGACCTGTATGATGCTTAAGAATTTGAACACTTCACATAACCGACTCTTCCAAAAAGAGTGTAATGTAAATTTAGATATTACTTCTTCATTTGCGACTGAGAAACACGACTGAATAAAATTCAACGAGCTAATGCCAATTTTAATCGCATTTATGTATTGACGTATTGCCAAGATTTTTTAAGGATATGAAAAAAAAACCTTGTAAATATTATATTTAAAACTGTGATATTTTATAAATAAATGTGTACAAATTGTTTTGTGTTTTTTTTTCTATAAAATTATTTAAAGTTTAAATAACCTCTTTTAAATAACCATCTTTCACATGCCGGCTTCACCTGTATAGTCAAATGGTAACTACCTAGACGCAACAAGCATTGGAAAAACTCCAAAGACTTTTTTACTTTTACTAAGCTCTTGCTTTTAATTTGAGATACAATGATTACTAATTAGCTAATCTAATCTAAACTTCACGCTGTATCCTTTGGGGGGTAGTCAGAGAGAACGGAGCGCCGAACGGTATGTTCTCTACATACCTTCGTCTCGTCCACTGTCATCAACGTTATTAAAAGTTGTAGTAGTAGTAAATACATCTTGTAGATTCTTGAGCGAGCCCTTCTGGGGGTTCTCATGTTTTGACTTATGTGACCTTCCGTATCTTTGATACTGTGTTTTCAAAGATCAACCAAGGTCACCCCCTACCTCTCTTACTCACTTTTCCATTATAAATCTTATTTGACATTTTTTCATCACTCGTTCGCCGTGCCCAAACCAGCTGAGCACGTTGTTCTTCATTCGCACCATGACGTCCTCACTGGTACCTGAAATTCTATTTAACTCTTTATTGTAGATTCGATCAGCTAAGCTGACTCCGCATATACAACAAAGATATCGCATCTCCACAGCATTCATCTTTCTTTCATTCTTGATCTGTACCAATACTGCATTGTGTACGGCCAAACGCGCAGCTGTGCTGACGTTTCGCCGTCTCATCAATGCAGCTAAGGCTCCGTTAACCTTGTTACCGGCAACAATACGCCTTTCCGCATCTTTCTTGCATCTTCCATCTCTACTGAACATACTTCCCAAATATACCACTTTATTCACTTGTTCTAATATCTTCTTCATTTCTTTCAAATACCAGATCCTTTGTCTAATTGCATTCAGGTTTATATCATTGTTTTCACACCCTCCTATCAGAGTGGTGACTAATGCCTGCAACTGGCATTCTGATGATGCAATAAGCACTGCATCATCTGCGTACAGCAGGCAATTCACACTCAAGTCACCTACTTTCACTCCCATGTCACTTTGTTTCACTTCTTGGAGACAGTTATCCAAATACAAATTGAACAACCAAGCTGACATGGCGCATCCTTGTTTAGTACACGATTAGATGAGGCTAAATACCTTACAGCCTGCAGCAAGGGTCCGTTCACATTGTACCGGGGTAATATCTCCCATAATTTCGTTCTCACAACTCTGTTAAATGCCTTTTTCAAGTCCGCAAAAGCATATTATTAAACAATAATGCAAATATTTATATTAAAATACTATTAAACCAGAATGGACTTTGTCTTTTTTAGGGTTCCGTATCTCGAAAGGAAAAAATGAAATCCTTATAGAATCACTTTGTTGTCCGTCAGTTGATTTGTAAAGGTCACAAGGTCACGTAGGGGTTTTAAACTGAAATTAATACCAAATATTTAAGTCTATGGTCTAATCTAAAAATAGTATTCTCTCTTGTTAAACGATAATTCTGAGTAAATATTTTTGGGTAGCGGAAATTTGTAAAAATCTCCCTACAGAGATGCTAACAACATAAATAAGTTGTAACAGGCGTATAAGAATTTTGACGTAGCTCGATGAGAACGTATGGCTTAATTGATCAGAGCTCTTGGACGGTTTCCAGAGAGGCGCGAGTTCAAATCCCGCTACGTTCAAATTTTTATACTTTTTTGTTAATGAGTATTTTTCTTTCCTAAGTGTGGAATAACACTTTAAAAGATGTTAAAAATAACTTAATTTTATTTTTCTCCAAAAGATTATTATATATTTACAGAAGCCATTCGCGGCGCGGCAGGGGCACGAGCGTGAGACTGTAAATAAGACAGGCTGTGGGTTCCATTCCCACTTGAGGAATGAGATATATAATATTTTTATTCTCTTGCTTTGGCAACATGGCAAAGGGCGGCGTTGAGTTCACATAGCACCCCTTCTGAATTCGGCGGAAAGTCTATTAATGGGAACGGACTATCATAACACTAGGTTTCCAGGTTCCCTTTGCCTAACCTGCTATTTGCGAGATACAGCGTCAAGGTAAAAAAATATACAATTAGACAACAAACGTAACATTTTACATGGTTTAAATATATTTACTTGCTCAAGAATCTATAAGTTAGCTCTGTTCATTACGTTAAATTTAAACATGTATTAGTCCTGTAGTCCAGCTATTTAGATAATTCAGTAGTTGCTCCGTGATATGTTTTACCGACACCGCCCAGCATGTGTTATATTTGTGGTTTTGAATACCATATGGTAGTAGCCTGGAAGTGATGCCATTTGCACTACTTAGGGATAGAGTAATGTCGAAAATAAATTATTATTACTTATATTTATATTAATTATTAAGGCCGTCTTGGTGTAGTGGCACAACCTCTGACTGTAAACGTGCATATTGTGTGTTCGATTACAATTCAGGGGAATAATAACAAGACAAAGCGTGGCGATGAGTTGTGTAACTCAACACATAATTTCTGGAAAATTGGATGGAGATTTAGAAACGAAATGTCTCAAAGCTAGGTTCCTACTACGATGTTATATGGGAAAAGACATGACATTGCTTTTGTGATAACTAGTTCAAAGTGAAATATACGACAAATACATGAGTAACAAAAACTCTAATTAATATAACTCAAAGGACTATATAATGTGAAAACAAACGATTCCCGAAGTTTATCTCCATAACATATGTTTTATTTCCAATTTTGAAAACAGATATTTGTAATTTTTTTTTCATTAAAAACCATTTCCGATCCTTGACCTATCACATTAAATGTTACTAAAATAAAACGCATTAAGCCTCATTAAAGTATCAGACCACCCAATAAACCTAAGATCCTTCGGAGTCATCAAAATTTATTTTGTTTTATAATGCACGACTGTTGTAACATAATATTTTATCTCCGAATTCATACATTTTACTATTAAATTAGTTTTTTCTTTTTTGAATTCACCTTTTATTAAATTCGCCGTCCTAATCTAAATTTTTCCGATAAAATAAAGGAAAACTGTGATGATACATATATTTATAAGTTTCCTATTTTCTTCTATTACAAATAAATTAAGTATATAATGCTGTGTGAGTGTTTTAAATATACTCCAGAATGAAAATCGAACCCGTATCCAACCATACTCATAAAATCAAGCACTTGAAAATTGTATTTAATCGTATCGTATCCGTCCCCTGTACACTAAAGTACTTGATTTAAAGTAACAAATCAAAGTGTTATTTTTGTTGTACGCCATTAGTCAAATGTAGAGTAAGCTAACACAGAGGACACGCAGAGGCGGAGATATTATATTACATACACTTATAGATCAAAGCTATTCAATTTGAGCTTAATTAATTATAATTATTAAGGTAAAATTGAAGGCGTCATGGCTCAGAAGTACAAGCGTGCGACTGTAACCGCGACGGTTGTGTGCTCGATTCCCACTCGGGCGAATGCAATATTTAATATCGTTATTTTTACGATTTTTATGAATTTTCATTATCACGAAGCAAAATATGGCGTTGAGTTCCGCCGCTCAACATATAACGCTTCCTGAATCTGGCGAAAAGCAGGGTAGAGAATTGTCATAATGGGAACGTGAATACACAAGATTCCAAGGTTCTATCTATGTGCAGGATACAGCGTTTAGCTAAAAATATATAATATTATTACGTACTTTTTATTTTAAATTTTTCATATAAAATGTATTAAATTTTGAGTCCATCACAATTTGTTATTATTTAATATATATTCATGAATTCTAATAATTAATTTAAATCCCCTAGCTTGTAGCATATTTAAAATGTTATTAATTTAGCTCAAATGGTTAGCGATATATTAACGTTGAAAACTGGCATTTTTCTGACTGACTCACTGACCCATCATAGCCTGACCCACTTACAGGTGACTTAGAAACTTGATACTTGGTTCGAGGTGGACGATTATACATGTACACAGAAAAAGATCTAAAAATTGAAAATTGATGATATTATAAAGAAACTGGAAAAGTTTTAGTATGAAAGTTGGACCGCAGAACACAGGTAAATAAATTATATACATATATATTTAATTTAAAATATATTTTTTTGTCAAGATTGATAGTCTTGACAAAGAAATAAATATATTATTATTTTATTTATTTTATTTTGCTGCACGCTGTATCCTGCTCACAGCATGATAGGCAAAGGGAACCTAGTGTTAAGACACTCCGTTTCCCAAATTCCGCCGAATTCTAGAGGCATTGCGTGCTGAGTGGCGGAACTCTACGCCGCGCTTCGCCTCGACACCAGAGCGAAGAAATGAAAATATAAATGTCAATAAATATTTCACTTCCTTGAGTGGGGATGGAACCCACAACCAGTCGAATGCCTGAATGAAGGGCCTCTAAAGGTAAAGATATATCATTAAAATAAATTTAAACCGAATTCTGCTTGCATTGCGGGAACCTCGAATCAAAATTAATTCAAAATATTTTAAGAGCAGATCAAATTACTTTAGGTTACTCTGTGAAGCATATCTATTTTATAGAGCGTTATTACACGAGTGTTTTAAGCGTAGCCCCGGCGAGATATATCTGTCACTTAACAAACATAACTTTGAAACAAAACAAATAATATACTGTACAGTGTACGTAAGTAAACGTGCCGACTAGAATTAATTAATTGGTAAAATTTAAAAGCTAGAGTCTCGGATTCAATTCTAGTCCAAGAAAAATATTTCTAACTACAAATTTATCAAAATTTAATATTTTAAGGCTATATGCACAATACAGCGTGAACTTAGAAAAATGAGACAGAATAATTTATTTGGTTACATGCTATGATCTCAGAAACTATTGATTTGAATTGTAGAATTATTTTTGTTTTGTTAATAGCCCATTTATTAAAGGGTTTTAGATAGTTTTAGGCATCACGTTAATTATTTCCATGTAGACATTACTATCTGCGGTCAGAGTTGCGTCCCGTATTTAGTATATATATTACACGTCATACACAACAAAATTTTAAATTCCAGAAAAAAATAATTGCAGAAAATGGAATGTCTTCATACCAGGTTTCTTCTGCTTAGCCGGTAAAAATGTTTTATTAGGCCTTTAAGCATACATTTAGTTATATATATACATTTATTAAGAAACAGCGAGGAGACTTAAAGGAAGACAGGTATATTAGTTGTAGATTAAGAAGTAATTAGATGTCGCAAGCTACTTAATATTTATTCCACCATAGCTTCAGTGTAATTTAAGGTGAGACACGTATAGAGCGGCCGTCTCTGAAATAGTTTACTAGCGACAGAAATGAAACGATTATTGACAGGACCTAATATGAATATTGTTCGTTCTTGTCTTTCCTCTGCAAATGGCGCTTATTTTGTACAACAATAATGTAATAAAAAAAAACAAGTAATATGTCAACGTATGGGAAAAGGCTGCCATGTTTCAAAAAGTGCGAATACGTGACGTGCTGCGGAATTCTGAAAGCATTGCGCGGCGTGAGTGCCGGACCTCAACGCCACACTTTGCCTCGTTGCCAGAGCTAGGAAATAAAAATATTAAATATTTAATTTCCTTAAGTGGGAACTAAACCCACAACCTGTCGCTCTACAGTCATACGCTTGTGCCTCTGCGCCACGACTGGCCTCTTATGAAACTTGGTACAGGAAATAAGAACTAAACGCCTTTCATTGATATTAAAGAGGGTTTTCATGTCCACTTCTAAGTAAACTAATATCAACTAAATCATTTTAATAGCGATACATGATGTCTGGCAATCTAGTATTTCAAGGAAATGAGTCAGACAACCTAAATAAACACCGACGTGATTCACGAAACTTCGCCGTTTCTGAGTACTTGTCAAGAAATTGTAAGATAGTTTGCATAATTTTGTTTACTTTTATATACTCTTTAATAGTTTTTATATACTCTTTATATCATTTTATACTTCTTTTCATTATTGGGTGGGCTTATCTCTACTACAGATTATTTCTAGTCCACGTTCTAGTTGTAGTTGTGGCTTCAGTTCACGCTCGGGGGAACTATTATCATTTCTCAACTTTGATAAGACTGTGCGGTGTTTTAATAAAATTGTCACGAATTTGGATAGAAAATAGAGAATAATCTTAATATTAAGTTATTTTTCCTGGCCCTGTTAATTGCGAGATAAAGCTGAAGAAAAAACCATCATGGTAATCAGTTGTCAATTTCCTTGACAAAAATGGTAATTTCTTTCCTTTTTATTTAGGTCAAACATTTACCGTTTTTTTAGCTTCACGCTGTACAACAATGATATATAGATTCCTTTTCCAATATCCATTTCTATAGTTAAATTTCAACTACACAAATATCTTAACAATAATTTATCTCTATCTCCTCCACATGCACACTACAGCGTGGAACTGAGAAAAATGATAAAATCTCACTTTTACAATTAATATTACATTTAAATTTGAACTCGTTACCCTAAAACAAGCTACGCCTTAGGAGACCCCGTTACAATAACTGCTTACAGCTCGTAAGATAATTAAGCAAATGAATATTCAAAAGGACACTAACCCAGTAGCCCTGGACGCTACTAATCAATCGATTAACCAATTACAAAGGTAAACGACGCATAGCTGTGCTTGTGTGTACTGGAAGTAGATTGGATTTAATTTCTGTTGATATTAATCAATACAGAGAAAATATTAATTTAAAATAATCCGTGTTTAATTAAATTTAATCTTTTAAAAAGAAACTGAGGTCGTCATGGCGCAGCGGCACACTGTCTGACTGACTGACTGTAAGCGTGACAGTTGTGGGTTCATTTTCCACTCGAGGGAATGAGTTAATTTAATTTCTTCGCTCTGATAACAATATAAAGAGGAATGTTTTAAAATTTGGGTGGAAAATTGAGACAGGGGAGTCGTAAGCTAAAAAAAATAAATAACAAGAAACTGTGATCTCATGACCCTTGTAACTATAAATTCGATCGTCACATGGAGAAAAATAATATAAGCAGTAAGAAACAACTAAATTATAAAGAAAAAAACCCGACTATATAAATTAAATTAATATATGTATCTAGAAACACTCGTGTCATCAGGACAAATCCAACGACGTATCATTTATCAAAAGCGGTTCACTGAATTAGCAGTTACTAAGGAATAAATCAACATACACGCTAAATACGTAGCCCTCCTTCGCTTTGGCTTCGTTGCAGTCGGGTAAAAATGTGGTGGTAGTTTTGCCAATTAATAATATATAAGGATTAAAAATTGGGCTGTGGTTCAGAATGACTCCAGCTTCTTCTTGTCCTGCAAAGATACGTCGATACAGAATTGTATCAATTTTATTCTATAAATTGAGTTAAACAACAAAACTAAACATAGTTTGACACTATATATATAATAGTAGGATAGGTAGAGGGATAAGGAACTTAATGTTAGCTCGATATCCCACTTTTTGTTCCAATAGTAAAAAAAAAGGCTTAATAAAAAAAAATAATAATATTATATAAAAAATTTGAATGAAAACCGACTGATTTACTCCGATTGCACTGCGATAACAGAGTAACAAAATTAACATAATAAACGCATTACAGTGATTAGTTTGACACAGTCTATTTGTTAGCGATAGATAATTTATATTTTGAATTTCATTGTGCTGATTGTGGCAATCAATTATATTAATTCGTATTGTGGCATTAGATACTTGAATTAATAAAAAAATGCCGTCATAGCGCAGTGGGAAACTGTGGGAAGTTGTGGGTTGATTCTCACTCGGGGAGATTATTATGTTTCAGTTACTTTAATTTCCCCATTCTGCTATTTCCCTCTGCCTACCTTGCTATGCTGGACAAGCGTGAGACTCATAAGAAAAAGTAAACTTCAATAATATAATTGTCTTTGAAATGAAAAGAAACTAGTGTCAAAACACTTTGTTCTGAGCTTTACCTCTGATCTCGAGACGTTGTTAATAATTCAAAATATTTTCAAACACGATTCAATTTAATTTAATAACATGAGGAGGCCGTCGTAGCTCTGTGTTTAAGATGTAACACCAACGTTGAGGATTCGATTCAAACTCGTTTATTATTTCTATTTGCCCACTCTAACAAAACAGAACGCCTATATACAACAAAATTTAAAATAATATTATAGTAGATACTGGCTGTATTATTTAAAATCCATCTAGGTATTGAGTTCAGGTATTAAATAGCATGAAAATTTTGATATTAGAGGCAGCTACTAGAACTTGCAGATGCCGCATCGGTGTTATGATCACAATGTTCGTAG
Organism: Heliconius hermathena; assembly: GCA_013403705.1. Lineage (NCBI taxonomy): Eukaryota > Metazoa > Arthropoda > Insecta > Lepidoptera > Nymphalidae > Heliconius > Heliconius hermathena. Next base: position 274,306 of record JAAIXJ010001758.1, read on the forward strand.
CTTGACATACTTGCTGGATCTGAGGTAGATTTCGAAGTGGACGTAAAATGTTGCTTATTTAACCGATTTTGTAAAAAAAGATTATTTGTTTAAGTTAACTTATAACAATAATAAAAGTAGAAAAAATAACACCATTTTGGAACAGTTAGTATCGTATCCAACTGAAAGATATCGTTATGACTCTAAACTATGTATAGATATATAGAACTTTTCAGTTACCTAGTGACAGATAGACCACGCTCAGTGGTAACTCTGGACTCTGTAAGTAAAAAATTGAGATGTAAGTAGGGAAGCACAAAGTAACGATTTTTTAAAATTCTTACGGGAACAGGAATTACCAGGATTTTTCATTTTACGTTTCAAAATTCATGCAAGCAAAGTTGCTGGCGAAGACTAGTCTTGTATACAATAAGTGTATATTACTGGTATAATATAATATAACATAGAGTCAACCCAAATAGAGAAAACGGATATTAAAGTGATAGGAAAATAGATCACAAGTGGCTAACTTGTGACTAAATTCTGCCTTCTTTCTATATATAATAAAAAAATAAATTAGTATTAACTAATAAAAAAAATTACTTTATACTTAATAATAATAAAGTACAATAACATTATTTATATATTATATAAATATATTTTTGACGGCGTCGTGGCGCAAGGGCTCAAGTGTGGGACTAAATTGATAAACGCGACGGTTGTAGAATCGATTTTCATTCAGGGAATAAATTTAATATTTTTATTTCTACGCTCTGGTAATACAAGGCGCGGCGTTGAATTCCGCTACTCAATACCTAATGCCTTAAGGAAATATCTTGATGGGGAACAGAGTGTTTCAACAGTAAGTTCATAAGTTTAGAGAAGCTAAAAAATGTTATTTGAATCGAATGTTAAAAGACATTGTACTCCGAATTCCGCCTAACTTCTTAGACATTGCGTTAATAGCGGAGCTGAAAGCCACGCTTTGTCTGTCTCACCAAAGTGAAGAAAATTCTTATGTATAGATATACATATTTATATATAAATAAAGATATATAAACACATTTACCAATAAAGCGTCATTTTGCAGCTCCAATGCTACCATCCTAGATATCTCAGTGGACACGCCACGGCGGGAATGCTCCGAAACATCTCCGAAGCATTCAGACTCAGATAGTGACATCTCCTGAATTGCTTTACTAGCTCAGTCACTGCAGCTGTGTAGGTACTTCCACTATTGTAGTTGACGTTATATAAATATATTGTAAGCTTTTGTTGATATTATGACAGTATTTTGTAGTATTTTTTTAGAAAACATATAAAAATTTTAACATAGCTGAATTTGAAATTGTTTTCTGTTTGTTTCTTAAAGAACGTGTGACTTAGTGGTTAAAGCACTTTCTAGAGACCTTTGTTCAAATTCCGATATGTTCCAATTTTTATATATTTTCCAAAAAAGTATTTTGTTTTGCTAAGCGTGGTTGGCATTTAAAGTGTAAAGTTAAATCAGTTATTAAATAATGATGACGCAATAATGCAATCGAAGGGTAAGCCTGCATCTGGCTCTCATCGGTTGTGGGTTCGATTACCATCCAGGAAAATGATTAACGTTACAATTGTGTCCCTTTTTGTGCTTTGGTTTTGTTTGGCAAAGTTTCTTATTCGATAGGAAGGTGAAAGCAAAGAAAGACCTAAAAAATAGGGGGAGAGTGACCAAAAAAATATGTTCTAAACCCCATATTTCCCCCTTTCCCCTACTAAAGCGTGAAGCTGCTAAATAAAAGATAACATCGCACTGACAACCGCTTAATTTTATATTGATTTTACGATTGTGTAATAAAATAACTTGTTAAATTTATAGATCTAGTTAAGGCTTAAATAATAATTATAAATTGTTATTACTTTGATATGAAACTTGAGATGGCTTATAACATTGGGCTTAATGACTTTCGTGAAACTATTCACTTCTTGGTCAGCTTCTTCATAGCTGAAGGTCGTGCCCGTTTAAGTATAGAGCTGACAAGCTACTTCCATGCCACCCTGTCTTCCTTTGCAGCTTTCCTAAGAGCTTCATTAGATCAATATAGAAAACGAATGTCGAAAAATTGTGCTATCATTATTACTTTGCAAAAGTCAATAAATGTGCTAAAAAGGTTTATTCAAAAGAGCATAAATATCACCTGTTTTCTAATACTTATGAATAATTTTCCAAAACATAAAAAAAAATCAGCTTCACGCTGTATCCCGCACACAGCAGGGTAGGGCAGAGGGAACCTAGTGTTAACACACTCCGTTCCCCACTTTCTGCCGAATTCTGGAGGCATTGCGTGTTGAGTGGCAACGCCGCGCTTAGCCTCGACACCAGAGCGAAGAAATGGAAATATAAATTTAAGTAAATATTTCATCTCCTCGAGTGGGAATCGAACCCACAACCAGTCGGTTTTACAGTCACACTTCGTGCCGCTGCGCCACGACTGGCCTCACCAAAACATTCCAAGCCATTCCAAAACATTTAATAAAAAAATCCACTAACTTCCACTAGGGCCATAGTAAATTGAGTGCTCAACGCGCTCGACTCTTGACGCGGAACTCTATCGCGTATACGTAATTGGTATCAATAGAGACTAATGACCTGATCGTTAATTAGACGTCATTTCATGCATCAAAGCGCCGAATGCAGTGGTTGTACGGAGTGGAGAATAATACTGATAGAAGGGCCTATTTCTTTTTTAACTATCACGTTTTTTCCCGCATAGCAGGGCTGGCAGATGGAACTTAGTGTTAAGACACTCTGTTCTCCCATGTAGGGCCATCGTAGTGCAGTGAGACAGCGTCTGATTGTAAACGCGATAATTGTGAATTCAACTCCTACTCGAGGAAATTATTTTATTTATTTTAATTTTCTATCTTTGGTGGACTACACCCATTGTCTCAATAATTGAGTGGAAGTGGGGAACGGAGTGTCCTAATATTAGCTTCCCTTTGGCTACCCAGTATGCTATATGAGGGATACAGCGTGAAAGTAAAGAAAGTTATTGATTACTCATTATTTCGGTTAGCAGGAACCTATTAAGCTAAACCGTTTAAACTAAAAACTTTTAAATATAGTTTTAATATAATATTTAGATATTTTAATTCGCTTAGTATGTACACATATGAAATATATCATAAGGATCCTATAAATATTGACCAGCGTTGATACATTCAATGATGTCACAGAGAGCGCGCGCTATCTAATTCATTTGGAATACATACTTCAATTGATAATTTCTATTAGGGATGTATTGTGGTGATGAATATTTCAGTTTCAATATTTTTTGTTATGCTGTGGCACAGTAGGACAGTAAACGCGACTGACTGTAAATACAACGAATCTTGGGTTCGATCCTTTTTCAGGGGAATGATAAAATTTTCATTTATTTCCATTTCACTGGACTGGTAGGCGAAGTGTGGCGTGTTTTTATTATTGAGTTCTAATGCGCCACAGACTTTTGTTATCCGTGGCTTTTTTGTTCTTGTTGCTTGTTAAAATTTTTTTATTGAATGTTCTATGCTCTTTTGTCCATATTCGTGTATTATGGTCGTCGATAATGTTAATTGTAGTGCAGTTCATTGGTTTTGTAATGTTGTTATTGCCTCCTCATCTTTGTAGGAAATAGCCACTTTGATGTTGCGTTGCACTGTATCAGTCACAGAGTCTTCATTTGCCCGGCGAATGAACCTGCTGGTGGCGTCTTCCTTAGCGTCAGTGTAGTAGATGCATCTTTTTGTGTGTCTTATTAAGGCGACGACGGCGTGTGATATGTTGTCGTGTAGAGCTTTCTTCATAGCCTTAGTTTAGATAATTACTACAGACTCATATGTAAGTCCCTGAGATTCGTTGATGGTCAGAGTGCGCGAGTTTACCCCCTTCTGTATCCTTTACTCATAAAGTCTACTTATTTTACTTGTGTGTGGACGAGATACAGAGTATTGGGGGAATCTATTGGGATGGAAGCATCCGTGTATCGTGACTTTCTCAGGGAGCGAGTCGTCTGTTGGGCTGAGTAGATTCCGTTACTAACTTTGAGGAGCGCTTCTGGCACATCCAGTAGACATCTATAAGATCTCGCTAGCTCTTGACTAATGGCCGTCATGAGGTTTGGGCTGATATAGTGCATTTGGAAGAGGTTAAATCTGATAAAGAGTTTATGTCCCCGATTAGTGTAAGTGTCTTGGCCTTTGATAATATGGCCGCCATTACGATTGTCCCAAAATAGTTTATTAAGGCCTCGTATTTCTGCAACGCTGTTTACTAAAATAGAGGCGATCGTGCGGACTTTAATCTTTGCGTCCCTTATGCAAATAAAAGTAATTTTACTCCTGAGGCTCTCTGCTGCCTCAGAAACGCCGTCAGCACCATTCAACTATTATATGTTCTGTAGCTCCCAATGCTCCCAGATGCTTGTTGGATTGTTAGAGATTCGAATAGTGTGCTCAATGTTAAGTATCTTTTGTTCCAGTGCTACTTCCGTACATCGAATGTCTGAAAATATTGCGTACCTGGATGGATAATTTTCTCCTGTTGACTTGTTATCCTTGTATACGAAGCCATTCTTCCCGTTGTAAGCCGCCATGCGGGGGAATTTAGGTGGATTTCCCCTCAAGTATTCAAATTTGTTATTGTCATATATAGCGGTTTTCTCTTCTTCAAGTAACACTCGTAGCAGACCTTCGTTTCTGAGTTAGAAGATCCACATAATTTTCTCGCAGATTGCAAGGTTGACTTTGATAGTCCTAGAGATATTTTGCATGTGTTGCTTGGCCTCGTTTGTTGGAGACAGATCAGGTGTTATTATTTGGCCTCTGTCTGCTATAGTAATTCTACTCTTCCTTATAAGCTTTTGTAATAGTTTCAGTAGTGTTGGTAGTGGTTGGTGGAAGTGTGGGGTCAAGTTCCGCCACGGAGTATCTGTTTCTTCTGCTTACAATGATATGCGGGATAAAACGTGAAGCTGTGTTGTCCCAGTTCAAGTACAATTGGCGTTAGTTGAACAGAAAATAGTAGATTTTATTATTACTAAATCTAAATCAGCTTCACGCTGTATTCCATACACAGCAGGTTAGGCAGAGGGGACCTAGTGTAAGACACTCCGTTCTCGACTTTCCGCTGAGTTTTGAAGGCATTGTTTGTTGAGTAAGAGAACTCAACGCTGCACTTCGCCTCGTCACCAGAGCGAAGAAATGAAAATATAAGTGTAAATAAATATTTCATTTCTTCGAGTGGGAATCGAATCGAATCGGGGATCAAACCCACAACCGTCGGTACACAAAGTCGGTTTCCTCATTACTACAATTACTAAATATAGAATATAAAATAGAAAATACAGCTAATAAATAAAAATGCACCCTAAATAAGCCTCGTTCAACTCCCGGGATTAGCAAAGTTGGCAGAAAGGACAGATAGACCTCTGTTATCCTAAGGAAGGATGAAGCCGCCATTCTCCTCTTTCTGCCCTATTATGATATTGCATGAGGAACTTAACGCCGCAATTTGCTACACCATTACCGTTTAAAACAAATTGAATATAAACAACCTTAGGTAAGATTTGACTGAATATCTCGACCAAGAATTAGTAAGAGATAAAATTTTAAAATACAAGTCATATATGTCATATTAGCTTTCAAAATCGTCATCAAATGTTTATGTCCCTCGCGTTAACGTCAACGTACAGTCGTGCATATTGCATATGCTATAATAAATGTATTCGTAAATGAAGCACCTTATTTGTTTTATTTAAAGCTTTACGCTGTATCCCGCAAATAACAGGATAAGAGGAAACCTAGTGTTAAGACATTTTCCGTTCCCCATTTTCCACCCAATTTTCGAGACACTGCATGTTGAGTGGTCAACGCTGCACGTCATTTTATTACAAGAGCAAGCAGATGAAAATGCATTCCCTCAATGAAATTCGAACCGACAACGGTCGCCTTTACAGCCAGACCGTAATTTGCTTAGAGATAAAATTTTAAAATACAACTCATATAAGTCATATAGCCATTCAAAAATCGTCATCAAAAGTTTATGACTATCGCGTAAACGTCACATCGCACTCGCTATAACGAAGGTACTTCGTAAATTAAGCGCTTTATGTGGCATTTATGAAGTCAAAGAGAGATCTCAATTCTGGATGTATAGATGTGACTCCAAATTGACTTTTATTGCGAAACCTGTACTTGATTTTAAAAGCTTCACCGGATTTAGATAAGAGCTTTGTCGTGTATTGGAAGACGTTATATATTTATTGATATATGTATATTGAGGTATAATGATTGATATATTTTTCTACATTTAATTTAAAAATACCAGTCATGGCGCAGAGGCATAAGTGTGCGACTGTAAAATGCGACAGGTTGTGGGTTCCATCCCATTCAAGAAAATTAAATATTTAATATTTTCATTTCCTCGCTTTGGTAACGAGGCAAAGCACGGTGTTCAGTTTCGCTATGCAACATGCAATGTCTCCATAATTCGGCAGTGTGTGAGAAACGGAAGTGCCTTCATAGTAACGGAGTGTTTTAATGCCTATCTCTGCATGCATATCTCACATAATGTGAAAAATGAGTTACTCATACAATTTTTTTTATTTCTTATCTGTTCTTCACGCATTGCCCAATTTTACTAATTTTATTAAATATTTTCCTCGAGTGGAAATCGAACCCACAGTCGTCCCATTTAATTACGCTTATGCCCCAGCGCCACGATGGCCTCAATACATATACATACATTTTACATTCATAATATATAAATAATAATTTTGCAAACCCACAATAAATCTCTAAATAATCGTACCATGCCAGGGGGAATAAAGTGCAATCATAGGGATTCAAAATCCTCCTTTGAATTTGCTAAGTAATAGGTACCATACATTGATGAAAATTGATTAAGGACATAAGACGATAATGAGGGTGTTTCTGACTGATAACCTGTAATTTTATGTCTGTAGATATCAAACTATACGTAGATTACTATATTATATTACAAGTTGTGTTAAAAAAACAGGGGTGAGACGGTACGCGACGATTGTAGTATCGAATTTCACTTCTACACTTGCAAATATTGTTGAGTAAAATAAAGAATATTTTTATTTTTATCTAATAAATATATGTAAGTCGCGTCCGTTTACCAATTTCCGCTGAATTATTGAGGTTTTGCGTTTTGAGTAGTGGATCTCAACGCCGTGCTTTGCCTTGTTACCAGAGCGAAGAAATGTAAATATTAAATATTTCATTTTCTCGTTTAAGAATTGAACCTACAACCTGTCACGTTTTCAGTCGTACGCTGGTGCCACTGCGCCATAACTGGTCTCAAAATGAAAATCTGAAAGAAAAATATGTTTTCTAATATTTTTAAAAATATATAATAATAAAAAAAAACGTGCGAAAGAAACCAAAGGAACTAGTATGTACTTTCAGGCAGACGTGTTCAAGTCGAAATTCCACAAAGAATTATAGGGTGCAAACCACACAAAGTGGAAAGATTTTTCTACCACCCCAGCGGTAAACACGGCAGGAGTGCTAGACAAATAAAACAATAATTTCTCTTTGTTAGGCACTGTCACATTGACTGAGACGCTGTAGGTGGAAAATACTCTAAATAAGATAAAGAGCAGTGTCGTACTTTAACGTTTTAAGTCAAATACAAATTTGTACAAAAAATAAGGCTATTGAGTTATAGTGACAAAGAGGTTGTGGGTTAATTTTTTTTAGCTTCACGCTATATCCCGTAAATAGCGGGATAGGTAGACGGTTTAGGAACCGTCTACCTATACCGCTATGCTAGGGCATTGTGGGTTGAGTGGCGGAACTCAACGCAGCGCTTGGCCTCGATACCAGAGCAAAGACATGAAAATATACATTTAAATAAATATTTCATCTCCTCGAGTGGGGATCGAACCCACAACCAGTCGGTTTTACAGTCACGCCTGGGCCACGACTGGACTCAACCACGACTGGTGTCTGAACACTAAGGTTCTCTATACCATACAACATGAACCTAAAAAACTCTTCAACTGGGAGTCGGACCACCTACATACATAAAAAAATATAATAATTTTATACATAAAGAAAATATATAAAAATAACAATTTAAACCAATACCTACTGTATTATATCACAGTATTCCAATGGTCAACAAGTAAAGTACACACGAAGAGGACGAAACAGGAAATTAACTTTCGCCGTTAGCGTGACAAGTTTATTAACAATTTTATTAATTCTTTTATACCTCGAGTTATTGTTAGAGTCGCGCCAGAGTATAATGGTTTAGCGAGTTTCTTTTATTTGAAGTTTGCTTCTTCATTAAAGTTATCATTTTATATTGAAAAATAATGAAGTGAAATAAAATATTGACTTTTCAATTTAAAAAGTAGTATTTATTTTCTCCATCGGCCACGTGGTCAAGTGATAAGTAAGAGTAACTAAGGGTTGGCATGACACTATAAGTTTTTGACCATAAGTCGATTAACCAATATTAAAATAATTCTTCAACTAGAACCTGTAGTTCCTGAGATTAGATGGATTGATTGATTTAGATTTAGATTGCATTAAACCATAGTAATTCTCTAGATTTATTATATAGTACAAGTCCTTGCTTTTGTGGTCAATATGGACTAACAAAATCTCTTTCCGCCGAATTCTACCGGCATTGCGTATTGAGTGGTGGAACCCAACACCGTGTCACCACCGTTGCCACCAAGGCAAGGAAATGAAAATATTTAACATTCATTTTCTCGAGTGGGAATCGAATCCACAACGCAAGTACCCTTGCACCACGACTCGCCTCAGCTCAGTCAATAACTTTATTATAAATAAATAACGGCTTTTTAAATATATGTACAAGCACATCCCAAGAGAAAAGTCATTCAAAAACTTTTTTAAAGTCAACGTCAATCTTTTATATCTTTATCATAAAAGCTAAGCCGTAAAATCACCAATGAAATACAATTTCGATGTAAAAGATTCGCGTTGCTTACAAAATTGCCTTACTGTTCCCATTCAGAAGTGAAACGAACAATGTTGTCCGCAGTACATGGAAGACGTTTTACGACCGACCGACTATGGTTTAAAGTTGGTCTTCCAGAAAAACTAACGATATTTAACATTTTAAGTAGGTATTTTTTTTAAACTATATAAGTTATATATAGACATACAAATATTTAAATGAATGTCGAATCTAATACAAAAACCAAATAAATATTAATATAAAAACCAATTAAATATAAAACAGTCAATAAGAAAACACTGATCTAAAAGCGTTAGCTAATACCATTTTAAATCGAAATATAAGAATTGGCTTAGGACACATTGATACCGTCTCATTTCGCAAGACAACAACCGGTAAACTTCTTCTTCTTCCTGGCATTAATCCCGGTATTTGCCATGGTCTGCCTTCCTGCTCAACCTACTCCACTTTGCACGGTCTTAAGCGTCCTCGGTGGTTAGACCTTTGGCTCTCACGTCCTGCATCACGACATCCAACCAGCACTTCCTTGGGCGTCCGAGAGGTCTCACTCCAGGGACTGACATAGCAACCGGTAAACTGACTGATTGTAACAAAAAGTAGGTATATAAGCTGTATTTCATTTTTCGTCATAGGCTACCTATAATTGCTTCCTAAAAGTAAGTTTTTGATTGTGAATACTATTGGGAAAGCTTACATTTTAAAATCAAGTAATGTTTCGCAGTTTATCATATCTGAAAAAGTAGAAAAAGACAAGAAGATAGTAATCATTATATTTTTTCTGATTATCATATTTAAAAGATACGCCTTAAAAAGGAGATTGTCGTAGAGCGGTCGGCTTGGTGGTTCTGTGTCGATTCCTATTAGGAGTAAAGGATTATTTTCTTTTTCTCAATCTGGTAACAAGACAACGGCGTTGAATTCCGCCTGAATTCCTTGTCACGTTACGTCACGGAATGTTCAGCAGTACTTGAGGAACGGAACTTAGTACCATGTTAACTCTGCCTACTTTGCTGCGAGATGCTGTATCTCTAGTGCGAAGCTAAAAAAGTATAAAAAAAATATAGTCCTAGAAGTTTAGTGTGTATAGTCTGTTAACCACAACATATCGAAAATGTTTTACGAGAAGTAAAGTACAGAATTATCTTCAAATAGCCCTTACAATGGCCATTGAAGTATTTCATTGTTGAATTTCTCGTAATGTATATTGAAACCTTAAAAAGTAGCAGCTTAAAATTAGCATTTTCTTTGGTACCATGCTGTATCCCGTATTGAAGGTTGGGTAGAGAGAACCTGGTGTTATCACACTCTGATCTCCATGTGGCAGACAAGCGTGTACCGTAAACGCGACAAGTTGTGGATTCGATTTCCATTCGAGTAAATGAAAGCGCGTTGAGTTCCTACGCAATGAAATCTAGAATTTGGAGGAAAGGAGAACACAACTGTTTTAATAGGAACGAAGTCTTTACACTAGGTTCCCAGGTTTCTTTTGCTATGTGCGTGATACAGCGTGGAGTTAACAAATGAACAAGTGAATTAACATACTACATTAAAGGTACATTTTCTAGGTGACCTACAGATATTTTCACATATAGTTGAAGTAACAAGCACAAGCACTAAACACCGAGCGCCCTAGTTTCGTAAGGGCCGTGATTTTCCAATTAAATACCCTATGAGAGTTCCAACGTGGTAAATGATGTATCACGCTGATTTATCGATTTTGTTAGAGAAATTTGTTAGATTTAAAGCAAATAGAAAGTAACCCAGGAGTTTATTAAAGTGAATTGACATAATGAATACGTACTTATATGATTAATCATTAATAATGATAAAAAACTTTGATTGTTTATTCCTCTTTTAGTCTTTTGAAAAATATATGTTTTTTTGTACTATAGTGTGTATTAGGTTAATGTAGGTAAGGTATGCTCGAACGAAAAACTCTTTTGTATATCCTCTACAATACGTAAATTTAATGGAGAACAAAGTGTTTTAACACTAGGCCCCTAGGTTCCCTCTGTCTACATTGATATGTGCAAGATACACCATGTAAGGTAAATGTGTATAAGTTGGATCTCTGTAACAAAATTTGTTTAACTGTTGTATTACAGCAAATGTATTACATACAATATGAATATTGCCATGCTAGAATACAACTCACAACATTTAAATTAACGGTTTTCTTTTTAAAAAATATATCAAGTAATAACACTTCCATTCCCCACTTTCCGCCGAATTTTGGAGGCATTGAGTTTTGACTGGCGGAACTCAACACCACACTCTGCCTCGTTACCAGAACTAGGAATTGAAAACAATAAATATTTAATTTCCACGAATGGAAGTAGAATGGGAATCGAACCCACAACCTGTCGCGTTTACAGTCGCACGTTTGCCTCGAGTCTTATTTAATGACTGACTGGCTTCATGTCTTATTTAGTTATATTTTTATGTATTAAATTATATTGAGCTTTTTTCGTATTAACTTTCATACATTTTTCTCGATATTTGAAAAACGAAAATTGCAAATCAATAATCATAAATACGTTAAATATTAAAAAAACTATACTACACTTTATTACTATTTACTCCTTAACTAAAACAAAATTTATACAAGATTTGCAATACAAATATGTTATTTTTCTTTTGAAAATACTTAGACTACCAACAAAACAACCGACATCAAGCTCTCCTAATAGCTTTAACTCCTTAACCAATCAAGTTATAAGTTAACGAATCTATTGACTGAGAGACAGTTAAACAACCGGTTACACAAGTAACCGTAATGAATTATTTTGGTTATTCCATCCCCTCACAACCCTATCATTTGTAGACGCCAGGAAATTATAGGTTGCGGTTGGGTGAATTATTTATATGTAGACTGTAGGTGGGGGTTGTCATTTTCTACTGTTTCTATGGAGAAATATATGTTGTACGTACCCATACTTACTTATATATTATGTAAATGTTGATACAATATTTTAAAAAATGTAGAAAACTTTTAGTCTTGTTATGTATCAAATTTAATACGTTTTCTAATTTTTGTTTTGGTGTGTGAATTATAATTAAAAAAATGTGAAAATGTTGGATATATTGTAATTATACTTTGAATTTGCTTAATAAGACTAAAATACTATTCCACGGTTTTAAATAATATAAAAATAAAGCTTTAATATGACGTAATATTTAAAAACATGAGATAACGAGGCCACAAATAAAATGTATCATAGAACACTTCTTTCTTATACAAAAGAGAAGAATAATAATTTTTTTCTACACATTACATTAGAATTCGAACATACATAGCAAATGCCGCATCCTACTGCAACTGAGTCACGATAGTGTCACTGTTGTCATATAGTAGTAAGGAAAATAAACAAAGCGTTATTCAATCTGCCCTTCCACTATAAGCAATCAATTGATTGTGGGGGATAGATATGGTTGGGCCATTAGAAATAGTTTGGGTAGGCATTACTATTTTTTTTCACGTTGTTAAATAAATAAATAAATAAATCAGCTTCACTCTGTATCCCGCACTCAGCAGGGTAGGCAGAGGAAACTAGTGTTAAGACACTCCGTTTCCCACTTTTTCACGTTGTATCCCGCATATATGCACATATGTATAAAAGTAGGGAACCCAATGTTAAGACACTTCATTACCCAACATTGATCAATTTCCGGGGTATTATAAAATTCAACTCTGCCCTTTGCCTTGTTACCTGAGTTTTAAATGAAGTAAATTCATTCGCCAAGTATGAATCAACCCCACAACCAGACAGACACTATTCCGCTGCACCACGATGGCCTTCTTGGAATGTAATAAAACCAAAAATAAAACTTTAATCTATAACTTAAAAGTTTTCAAACAATCAGAAATATAAATAACGAAATATTACTCAGAAATTTCTTTATTACTGGCCTAAGTCATCCCACAGTGCAAAGTGTCAGATTTTGCGCTAAACTGACATGTCCAAAAATCAGTGAGACAACGTCTTCTGGATATTCTATGCAGACTATTTTCTATACTATAACAATAGAATAAAGTACGATTTCCTATAAATGAATAATATTTATCATTGTCAGTTTATATATTGATCGATTATCGCTATTACTGTTTGGACTTAAAGATTATTTTCGTTTGTAAAAATTATTAAATACTTTTTTAACCAAATGCTTTATTGCATAGAAATAAGACTCATATTGTTCAGTGACTTTACTTGATTTTACCAATATATTTTTGTTGCCATCTAATATTTATCCTATAGGAGACAGAGCTTCATTTTGAATGTATAAGCTGTTTATTATTATTGTTAGCTTAAACAAGGGTGGAAAGTAGGGGAGTATGAAAGTTAGTGATGGATTCAGTTTTAAATTGTTTATTGTTAGGTTTTTATTTGGGATGCTCTGTGTTTGGCAGTTCATAAAATTCGATTTGTTTATCTTGGAAAACATTTAGATAGACCCCATGGAGCAGAAGTTGTTATCCGTTTAAACATGCCACCGACATGTTTAGATAGTATTTCCGCATAGCAAGTTGGACGGAGTGAATCTAGTGTACCAACCCTCTGTTTCTTCGTTTCTTTCTGCCCAACTTTTAAGAGATTCTGTGTTGAGTGACTGATCTAATCGATCTCGTTATGCTTGCCATAGCGGGGAAATAAAAATAACGTAATACTTTTCTTAAGAGAATCAAACTTGCAGCCATCGCGCTTACAAACAAAATAAGAATAACAAAAAGTACGTATTTTAGAAATTAAAAGATAAGCAGAGCCATCTGCGTCAAGACAAAATATTAATTATTTTTTGTAAAGAAATATTTAACGTATAACTTCGAGTCGTTTTCGGCAGGCAGGGGCAGCACTCTTCATTCTGTTCAATAGCTGAACTCTACGTCGCGTTTTTTCTTACAACAGATAAAAAAGATATAGACTAAAACCCGACAAGTAAAACACTTTAGTCCGAAACAAACAAATAGTTCTGTACAAATCGTCGTATGCCACTTTAATTTTATTTTATCATTGTAATGAATATATTATGAACTGTAGCTATACAGTACAATAACATACGACCACGTCTATCCTTTAAGCATATCTCTATCAGTGTCACGTATAAAAATACGTTAAAATATAATACCTGCAAGTAAGTTGTTTATTTAATAGTCAGTAAATTTTATAGTTTCTACATAATAATTTCAGCGGAGACTATTTTCATATTGGTTTCAGTAGTCGGGTTTTAGTTTTTAAATTTTATTTTTATTAAAGTTATTTTGGAGTTACGCGAATTCGTGTTAGGTTATACTTATTATGCAGAGCAGACCTAATATAGCATATTGTTTCACAGGGTTTGAAATGAAGCAAAATGAAATCATTTTTTTAGTTTCACGTTGTATTCCGCATATAGCAGAGGGACCCGAGGAACTTAGTGTAAACACTCCGTTCCCGACACTTCTGTTTCCCACTTTCCGCCAAATTCTGGAGGCATAGCGTGTGTGAGTGGCGGAACTCAACGCCGTGTTTTATTTCGTTACCAGGGCGCGGAAATCAAATTATAAAACAATTTATTTCCTCAGGCGGGAATCGAATCCACAACGTTTACAGTCGCGAGCTTGTGTTCCTGTGCCATGACTAAACATAACATGTACAAAATCAAGACACTTTATAGTTAGTTAATTAACATACTCGTATGTGTTGATGTTGAGAAGGCAGTTCGGTTGAGAAAAACGGCTACATTTTCAATATGATGGAAAGTAAACGAATATCATCTTAGTTTCGAATACCTTATTTGCTAACAACACCAATAAATTGTAACAAACGTATAAAAAATTCGACATATATGGATAAGACCCTAAGGCTTGATGGCCGGTTGGAAGGCTTCCTAAAGCCGCGGGTTCGAATATGTTCGAATTTTTATACACTTTCTTATAATATTTTTCTATTCCTAGTGTAGAATTACATTTTAAAAATGTTAGAAAGTACCTTTAGTTCTCAAATATATCTGTGTGCAATTTTATTTCTTTGGAAGTTTGGTGAAAGTTACGCTTTGCTAGAGCTTAGCCAACTACGGAACAATGTAACGACATAGTTGTCCCAAGGAACTGGGACGCGTTGCCTCGAGCGTTCTCTTTGAAAATATGATTCGGACCGAAATTTTAATCTTCGTTATAGTAAAAGATTTTGAGTATATTTTTTCTTATTTGGTAAATTCATGATAAAATTGAAATTCAAAAATTGATTTATTGAAATGTTAAACGCATATAATTATAATATTATCTTGAGGAATGGAAATGTCTCCTCAGGTTCCCTCTACCCTGCTATGTGCGGGATAAAAAATACACAGATTATCAATTTAGATTATTATAGCACAGGGACCTTACTGCAAGTAACAAAACAAAGCGTAGATTTTCATTACTCGACAAGTCTTGACAGCCAGAAGCTAAAAAAAGGAACATCATGAAAGTTACAATATTAGTTTAATTTTTATTATTTTTAAGAAAATATATCACGTAATTTACATATTATATATGTACATACATAAATATATAATAAATATATACATAGATTCATATGTTATACACACTGCCCTTTATATGAAAACCTTGGAACGACGATTGAAGATTGCAAATTGGCAGTTCACGCTAATTAACGTTTACTGCGCTAGTTGAAGTCGGGCCACTAAATCAACGTGAGTATAGCTTTGTATCATTTTAAATTATTTTTAACTAGCAACCCATCTGTGGTTTCGCCCACTTCAATTTATTGATATATTATAATGAAATTATACAAAATCTATATCATATCTATTCTCACATATACGAATTACAGTATTGTAAAGTTTTATCTAAATCGGTCCAGTACTTTTTGCGTGAAACTGGAACAAATATCATCCTCGAAAATTTCAACGTTTATAATGTTAGGAAGAATCAGTAAGAAGTTGGATTATTTAACTATTAAAGTTATATTAACCGGCGTGGTGCATAGACGCAATGTCTGACTGTAAACGCGACGATTGTGGGTTCGATTCCCACTTGGAGAATGAATCATTTTAATTTCCTCATTTCGGTAACACTATATGCGTAGGCAAATGGAAATTAACATAAGACACTCCGTTTCTCAGTTTTCGTTTTCTTAGTGGGGGAATTCAACGCCTTACTTTTCCTTTTCACCAGAGCAGAGAGAGAGAGAGAAGCAGAGAGCAGAAATGAAAGAAAAAAATATACAACAGAAAAATATAAATATATAATATCTAGATATAATAATAAATATTTTAAATTTCCGAGCCCCATCAAAACTGGTAGCGTCGTAATTGACGGGTGGCCCGCGCACCGACTGCACTGTGCACTGTTATTTGGTAGCCGGTGACAGGTCTATACTTGTCGTCTATAATTATTATAAATGGGATGTTATAGCTATATCTTTGTATGGTGTAAGCTGTAGAGACCATCGTGGCTAAGTTGGAGAGTGTTTGATTGTAAATACGATGGTCGTAAGTTCGAAGTTCTCTCGGTGGAAATATTATATTTAAGTTATTTATTGATTTCTCGCTCTGGTAGAAAAAAATGTGGTTTTAAGTTTCACCCAATATCCTCAATATCTTGAAAACTGAGCCGTAAGGGAATATCGCAGTGTCTTAACACATTTCCGTCAGTCGTTCTTTAGAACGTGTCTTAATTTTTCCCACATACTGGCGGAACTCAACGCCGCGCTTTGCCTCGTTACTGGAGCGCGGAAATGAAAATATTATTTAAAAATTTCATTTACTCGAGTGGGAATCGAACTCACAACCTGTTGCTTTAACAATTAGACGCTGTACCGCTGTGCTACAATGACGGCAGAGTAATTTGGCTACAACCCTTCCTCCAAGTGGATGGAACTCACATCCAACGTTGCATTCATTGAAACGGTCCACTGCATCACAACAGTTATTTACGCCGATAAGCCGCGATAAACAAAGATTAAACAACACAGGAATTAAACCCACGACCACCGTTCCATAACTAAGAGACGTATACAACATTGGTTCATGTTGTTAAATAAGTTATATCGACAGCACTAAGCTCGGCGACATCAATTAAAGGATTAACAGTGTGATAGCCGCTTAGCGAGCGTAAAGTAGATTAGGCAAATTGAGCGAATATATTTGCTGGATGTATTATTGTTATAAATTGTTTTATTATTTACTTTGGCGAGGCCAGCCGTGGCGCAGTGGCACCAGCGTATAACTGTAAACGTGACACAATTCACAACGAGTTCATTTTCTTTTCTTTGCTCTAGTGGTCAATGCTTGCAGATTCAGAAAGTGGCGAGCAGATGGGTCTTACGGGGAATGGAGTGTTTTAACACTAGGTTTCCAGGTTACTTCTGTCTGCCATGCTTTGTACTGGATTCAGCGTGAAGCCAAAAATACATTGATATTGGTAGAATTTCTATTAAAAGACGGATCTAGTGGATTCTTTCCATTTTGAGTGATGATAATTAATTTTTTTGTGGATTAAATAAAAAAATATATAAATACAATTTTGACAAAAATAAAATTATGTTATTTCATTGGCAATATTAAACTATTGATAGACATCAATATATCTAACATAATAGGCCTAACCTTCGAAACAGTACGTGTTGAGTAGCGGAGCCTGTTAGGAGACTGAAAAAATGAAAAAAAAAAAATTCCTCCGAGCGGAAATCGAACCCAGAAGAGCCTCACTTTTACTAATACATAAATAATAACATTAAATACAACATCTATAGTAAAGAATAGTAATAAAATATATCATCGTATAAAATTTTACATTTGTATTATCAAGCCGTAAACAATAACCGCAGCGGGACGGGACACGAGACACAAAACAAGCGAAGCGAAACATCTCCTGCATGAGCGTGAGCGATTTATTGCATGGAGATAGCTTCGAAAGATAATTTAAATATGTCCAGCCGACTTTTAAAGTTTAAAGTTTATCTATGAAACGCAATAAAATGTCGGCTTAGGTGAGTCAGCAAGGGACGTGGGTTCAAATACTGTTTTTTTTTTTTTGCTTCACGTTGTATCTCGCATATAGCAGGTTAGGCAAAGAGAGCCTAGTGATTCAAGACAAATTGGTAACTGGCGGAGCTATATACCTTTTTTTTGCGTATCTCGTGCAAAGCAGTGCAGGCTATGGGAACCTAGGAATCCAGTGTTAAGACATTTACTTCCTCCATTTTCCGGCAAATTCTGGAGACATTCCTTTTTGATTGATAGAACTCAACGCCGCCCGTTTGCTTCTTCACTAGTGCGGGGAAATAAAAATTTTAAATTTTTCATTTCCTCGAGTGGGAATCGAATCTACAAGCTGTTACGTATACAGTCGCACCTGCGCTACAACTGGCCTCAATATTGTATACATACAAATTAAATGCTCATATTAATATGTTTACAGTTAAAAGCCTCTTAATTCTAAACGGGTTAAGTGCTCCAAAGTTAAGCTAGAGCTCGTAAAATCCGCCTCAAAATAAACCCTAATTCATTCAGAGCGTTTATGTTTCAGTAAATTTATTATGAAACGGCCCTAACATTTCACTAGGACACAATTCAGTTTGTCCTCTCTAAGGCGATTTATCCTCATAACAACTATATATAAATAGCTGGCGTGAATTTATGTGCAATGAATATTTAAATAAATGAATACGGGGCCAGTCGTGGCGCAGGGGCTGGACGGTTGTGGGTTTGATTCCTACTCAAGATATTTTCATCTCCTGGCTCTTGTAATGAGGGAAAGAAAGCGTTGAGTTTTGTACTTAACACGCAATGTCTCTAGAATTTGGCGGAAACTTGGGAACGGAAGTTTCTTAATGGAAACGGAATGTCTTAACACTCAGTTCTGAAGCTCCCGCTGCCTACCTTGCTATGTGAGGAATACAGTGTCAAGATGAAAAAAAAAATTATAAGCCTTTATGTCGCAATGGAACACCTTTGACCGTTGGTTCTGGGCTCCATCCTAACTTAGGAATGGATTATTTCTCATAGATATCGTGAAAATTATATTTTATATTGAAACACAAATTATATTTCAATATAAAATATAATTTTCACGATATCTGTTCAGAACAAAATATAATTCAACAAATAATATATGTATTTGTCATCAAAGCTGATGGAACACGGGATTGCAAGAATTTCTACGGACAGACAGAAATATGTTTTTTTTTGCACATCAATTAGTTTTAAACGTGTACAAAATAAGAATCATATTCGCGTATACTTACGATATCAATTATTGCCTCTCGATATGTTACCATGGTTACGTCACGATCGGACTACCAAAATGTCTGTGTACCTGTTACCACCTTTATTACCACTTGTAATAAAGTTTAACTTCGCTTGAATTCAAAGTATGGAATAATTTAGCAAAAAGCATAGAGTGGACATTGCATTCAACTGTTTGCAACAAATCGAAGGGGACTTAAGTACTATTAGAAACGTCTGCGAGAGTTAAATTGCGTTTTTTTACCACTCAAGTATAGTATGTATTATGTATAGGCAAATGATTGTCGTCTGGTCGTCTTGGAAATAAAATATTCTGGATGCCTAAGGAAAATGGTTTCTTTATAATTAGATTTTTTAGCTTCATGCTGTATCTCGATGGGTAGGAAGCGGGAGCCTGGGAGGAATAAGGTGTTCAAACAATTCATTCTTCATTAAGACACTCCGTCACCCACCTGATTTTTTAATTTTTTGTCTGTTTGTCTGTGCGCTTGTTCACGCAAATCTCAAAATGGGTTTAATCAATTTAAATGCAGTTTTCACTATTGGATTCTGGGAAGCTTCCTTTAATATATATGGTTTTATAACAGTCGGTTCATAAATAAAAAAGTTATATCAATTTGAAGTACTTAGTTCGACAAATTTGCTAATTGCTATAACAGTTAATTATACAACTGTTATATTGAATATTTTTTTTGACAATTTTTGCAAGCAAAGTCAAGTCAATTGCCAAAACACTTAAATTATGATTATATAATGCCTAACAATATAAATAGCCAAACTAAAATAATTAACCATTTTTACCTTAAAAGGAAAAAAAACGAAATCCTTATAGGATCATTTTGTTGTCGGTCTGTTAAATCCATTTTACTTGAGATCGCGTTAAGGTATCAATCTGATATTAATATCAGATATTCAAGTTTACAGTTCCTTGGAGCGCTGAAATTAAACTTGTAATACAAAACAGTCAAAAGATATAGAGCATTTAATTAACGCTTTTGTTTGATTTTGAATGAAATTCATCTCGTAATCAAAACCGTGTACTTTCCGTACTTATAAAATTTAGGACGAAGTAAGATCTTATAATACAAATAAAGGAAAAAATCCGAAATATAAAAATTTATAGATATTTCATAGAAGAAAATCATTACAAACTTATATTCATAGTTCTTTTCATACAAAATAAGTGTATTAGTCCACAAACGTAAATTTTTTAACTTTATTCGCAGCATCATGAAAACCTATAAGATATTTTCTAATCACAATCCTGAATTTGGTACAGAACCCTAGGTGGGCGAATCCTACTCGCGCTTGGCCGATTTTTTCGTAAACACACTTAAATAACACGGGGGCCACTAGTAAAATATAAGAGGCTTCCTTTCATGCACTTTTAATTCATTAAACATTATGTCATTTATACACATATCACTATTATAAATAGCTACCATCGAGCTGGACTGATGATGAAGCTTGAAGCTGAGACATGAATTTCTGAGGAAATCTATTAGGGCTTAGACTTATTATATTCATCTTGACATCTGGTTACTTGATGATGGAACTGGAAAATGGCTGATGGAACCCTAAACTACCTACCATTTAGCAAATAAACGATTATAGTTAATTCCGTTCAGAAAAACAATTGATTCTAAAGTTAATGTATGCATAATTTTCTTTGTGTTTTATTTCCATTTTCACAACAATCAGGATTTTGTATCCAAAGTTTGTATTTGAAAAGTATCTCTTCCGTTTTTTTTAATTAGTGAAGGGATGGAAAAAAGCGAAGTCGCCACCAAATCGCGTTGGTTGATACGAGTTTAATTAAATTTGTTTATACCTAAAAAGTACAGCAGTTACGTACAAACTTGACAATTGTAAGGGTTTTAACAATTTAGTTACAGTGTGTTGAAATTTAGACGCTATTGTTTTTTTTTGCTTCACGCTGCATCTCACATGCAGGGGGAGATGAAGGAACCTAATAAAAAGACACTGTTCCCTAAGTACTGTCCAATACATTGATATAATTGCTTTCAGTCTCGATATATTTAAATTAAAATTTAGCATAAAACCATTTAATTTCTTAACATTTCCACACTACATTTCTTCTTGTTCATTTTTAGAGTGGCTGAACTCAACATCATATATAATTATTTCCCGAATAGGAAATGTAAGAAAAGTAGGTTACGTTCATCTCCTTTAAAATTTTAATGATTTACTACGCTATTATCCTTATACAAAACTGACGCCGAAAATACAAGGAATTATTAAATAAGCAGCGCATCCGTCCAAATAACACAAATAAGTAATTCGATACCCGAGTCTGACCATCCATCGACCTTAATATTCCAATAGAGTGTAATGAACGAAAACATTCAATAAACTCACCAATTACTTAAATAAATCGTGGGTATGGCTGAAGCAATTTTTTTTAATTATATAAATTGGTAAATATTTTCTCATGTTGGCAGTAGAGATGATAAAGAGGATGTATATAGTTTTTATGTGTTGGTTGGCTACCAAAGGTTAAAACTAATTACTAAGAATTCACTGTCTGTCTGTGCGTCTGTCACCAGGTGTAATCTCATGAACCGTGACATTTGAAATTTTCACATGAAATGAAAACATTTTATATTTTTGTGCTTCAGTGAAAATCGAACCCACAAGCTGTCGCGTTTACACCCACACGCTTGTGCCTCTGCGTCACGACTGGCCTTTATAGTATTAATAATAAGGTACATAATATAGATAATATTATAGCTTCACGTTTTTCTCACAAAAGAACATAGGTAGAGATAACCTAGAGTTAAGGCGCTCGGTTTTCCAATTTTCGAGACATTGCGGAACTCAACTCCACGCTCTACCAGAGCAGGGGAATGAAAAAATCTAATATACCGAATGTGATTATTTATCATCGACCATGGTATTAGCAATCACTCCACGACGGCCTCATACATAATAGTAACATTTTAAGAAAGGTTACTAAAATGAAAAGTTAAATCTGTGGTATCATCCATGAATCCGTGCACTGTTTAATTTTATACACAAATCTGTTTCAGAAATATCAATTGCAATGGTTTCTTTTTAACTTTATAGGTATGTATGTCTGTACGTCTGTTGCCAATTAGTAAGAAACTTGACTAATGTGCACGACGCACGGTGATTTACTATGAGACGGTTATAAGAGAAATTATAGTTAGCATTTAATGGTAGTACTAATAAAATTGTTCTGTGTAAAATTGTTGTTATTTCTCATAGGTGCTATCGTACAGTGTAGTGGAATGTTATATGATTATAAAAGTGTCGGATGTGGATTCGATAGCCATTTGAGATATGTTTTTTATATTAATAGCATTATATTTGGTGACTCCGTCATGACGCAGGGGCACAAGCGTGCGACTGTAAATACCACAGTTATCGATTGTAATCC
Source organism: Heliconius hermathena (assembly GCA_013403705.1). Classification (NCBI taxonomy): domain Eukaryota; kingdom Metazoa; phylum Arthropoda; class Insecta; order Lepidoptera; family Nymphalidae; genus Heliconius; species Heliconius hermathena. Next base: position 296,940 of record JAAIXJ010001758.1, read on the forward strand.
AACTCGGGGGAATGGAATTAATAGTTAAATTATATAATTATAAAATATAATTAAATGATATATGATGGATGACGTTGCTCCGCATTTCAAGGTGTACCTTAATCCTCAAAGATTGGGCGAAAAGTGTGCTATCATATAAAAGACGCGAAGAGGATAAAAATGTGTCAAAATGACCAAATTACCAATTGTGGGTTGAATAACCCTTCGGGGTAATATGTATATTTTTTGCGGCATTGACGACTAGCTAACACGCAATGTTTAAATTGCAGTACGATATTTTTCTCATAATAAACTTAATTAACCAGTGATGTATGTAAGGTGAAATAATTTTCTACTATCCTGCAACACTTTTTACAAAAATCACTTAAGTACTTAAATATAAATTCAGAGAATACCAAAAAACGACACTTTCTGTAAAACGCAGGAATTTCTCAATTTTAGATTTATATTTGTAACACACTGTAGTGCATGCAACGTTTGGTTTGACTAATGATTGTGTCACTTATTGCGGCCCACGGATACGGACGTTCGTTCAGTACGTCTTAATAAATGTTTGTCGCTGGAATGTTCTTAGTATTATTACATCTGAAGTAATATTAAGTATTTTAAGATATGTTTATGTTTTTTTTGCTTTACGCTGTATTTTGTATATAGCAGGGTAGGTAGAGGGAACCTCCATCATCAGTCCGTTGTCATTCCTCATTTCCGTTTTCATTGTGTTTATGAGTGACGGAACTCAACGCCGTTTGTCGTGTTACCTGAGCGAGGAAATTAAAATATAATATTCTTTTTCCCCCGAGTGAGAACCAAACCCACAACCGTCGCGTTTACTATCGCACCCTTGTTCTCCTGCTCCACTGACCCCTTATAGGAAATAAATAATATTTCAAAATCAAAATTGAGGCCTATGTCGCCCAGTGGATTAGCGTCTGAATGTAAATATAATGGTTGTGGGTTCGATATGCTTTTGGGAGAATGGATTATTTTCTTTACTTCGCTCTGGCAATAGAACAAATAATATATAATATGCTGAAATAAAATAAACAGAGTAAAAAAAAATACGATATATTTTATCGGTAATGCAAATGCATGATGCGAGAACGAGCGAGAAAAAAAGAAACAAAACAAGAAGCAGTCCCATCGTAGATTATATTTGATCACCATGTTAGCATTTCACATGTACAAGTAGATTCGACAGTTTTGACAAGAATTGACAAGAACTGCGTTTTACTTTGCATAAACTACAAGTGACGAGATGTTGTTAGTTGAGTGTGTTTCCATTGTTCCATGCGATATTATATGAAATTGCATTATTCTACTATAGAATAACTTATAAACGTTGTAAATTGCATGTGTAACATTTTTTTATTAATCAAATCATTGTTATTAACACAAGGGAGGATTGGGCCAAGAAGAGATGATAAGGCCGCGCAAAAGTTAATAAAAAAAAAATGGCCAGATTAGTATTAGCTCTGACTCTGATTTTAATTAATAAATACGACGTACGTAATGTGTACTTATAGCTTGGAAGTCGGTTTGGGTTTTATTTTACATATAATATTTTTTTTACTTGCACACACACCCTTTTTTCGATGTTTAAAAGACTTGCATTCTGTTATTTTGTTAAATTATTTTGTATTAACTCGCATTATCTTTAGTGTCGTTCAAGAAATTCGTCATATATTTTTACTTTCAGCTCACAGTGACATTTTTATTTTGATTACTAGTGGCCCACTCACGGCTTCGACCGCATACCACTTATAATACTTTTATTATGCTGAATTTGCTAACAGATTGATACATTCCATCATGAACACTACGTAGTTGTATTATACGTCGGACGTCATCAGCGGCAAGGTCGCCTCCTACGGTAGGAACTCGAACCTAGGCGGCTGTAAACAAGGCAATGAATTATTTAATTTTACATTTTCTCGAAAAGTATACGTCCAAATTACATGTTATAAAAGCCGCAGATTACTTTTATTAGATTTCCTTGATGAAAATATTTTTGCTCGTAAGTTTCAATATACATATGAAAGAAAATCAATGAAATATCATCTTACAAATTTCAAATATTTTTTGTCACATAACGCTTTATTGTCACTTATTTATAAGAGATAGATACATGGTGTCGCGGACTTTTTTAAACCAGTAAAATTGAATATTTTTATCATACAACGTACTGACATATAATTAACTATTTGCGCAGCGCACTCGCTTATAGTGTTATTGTTATTTCGTTATTTAAGGCTCACTAAGACGTATAATGTAATGTTATATAGCCTATAGTACTCTTGAATAATGCAGCATTCACACAAAACAAAAAGTAAATCGGACAGGTTGATCCAGAGATCTTATCGTTTAAACAAACAAACTCTTCCGCGTTATTATATTATTTTTTTTATGGAAAAGGACAAGGCAAACGAGTGTGCGGGTCACCTGATAGTAAGTGATTACCGCCGCCCACGACCCCGTGCAACACCGGAGGAGCTACAGGTGCGTTGCCTGCCTTTAAGGTGGTTGGGCGCCGGAGCCCGGCATTACCTGATGCTAAACGTAGTAGCATAAAGCCACTACGGCGGGGTGGTAATGATCCTGTCGAGTCTGCCAATGCGTGTTGCCATTGTTGGCGACGTGACTATACCACACGTACTTTAGTCGCTTCTTACGACACCACCAGTACCAGGATGATCCTATTCTAGGGCGGGATCACACGGCAAAAATTGATAATTGTGGAGGGCGAGTCAAGATAGCAAATAAAAAATAAAACTATTTATATTAAATCAATTTTTTTTTCACTTAATATTAACATATAAATAAAATTTAAAAATATAATAAATAAGAATAAGAAAATATTTTGCGTAGAAAAATTTTCTAGTCCTTTTATAAAAGAGTTATAAACGCGCTACGCTATAAAAATATCATAGCGTCGTAGAGAAATTGAAACTCTCTAGTTACCAGTTCAATTTTTACTTGAAGAAACAAAAAAATAACGAGATGTACAAAATCAAAGAAACGACCGACAAAAATGACGCTCGAATGCAATGTAAACAGTTCTTAGATTACAAAATACAATTTTATATATTTATTAATATAATCAAAATTGATTCTTATTGCTTTTAAAATAAAACTCATTATGCAGTAAAAATAAAATAGTAAAGCCAGTGATATGATAACGGATGCCGAGATGTCGGTGTTTGTTTTTGTTTTTATTAGATGTTGGCATAGTGTTGTTTAAGTTTTACAGTTGCTGTGTAGGCTTCTATGGTTTAGTTTTGCTACTTGAACTAATAAAGTTATAAAATCAACTGTGAGGCCGTCGTGGCGCAGCGGTACGAACGTGCGAATGTTAACGAGACGGTTGTGAGTTTGATTACCACTCGGGGAACAGAAGGGAAATATTTATTATTTTAATTTTCTCAGTCTGGTAACGAGGCAATTAGCGTTGAGACCTGTCACACAACATATAATAATTTAAATTATATCTTCATAATTCGGTGAAAATTGGGGACCGGAGTGCCTTAAAACTAGGTTCCCAGTTTCCATCTGCCTACCCTGCTATGTGCGAAATACAGCGTAAAGCTAAAAAAAACATGTATAAGACAATATAACTAAAACCAAACATAATTTAAAAACATTATTTTTCAATGTAAACTACGTCTAAAAATACTAAGAAATGCTTTCTTACTATATAGGTAAGGGACCCCTCAATTTATTTATCGAGTTACATCAAAGTCTATGCTTAATAATGCATCGCTTTATTACAAAATTCCTTCCTAAAAACATTGCAGAGTTTGTTCTGTACGGGGGCAAGCAATTTCCTTAGAAAAATAAAGGGATTCAAAGAAATGGTAGAAGAAGGGATCTGTTATTTTGTTTAGACAGTTTATTTATCATAAATTTTCTATAGAAAAATGTTTAAAATAAATGAATATTTGATAATATTTGGATTTTAAGATGAAAATTGTCGAAGTAATATTGTACACAGTAATATTAGTTTTTAATTTAGTTAAATGAGACAACTACCCATCGCGTTGCAGGGCGAAGGGCTCTAAACAGTATCTACAACTTATGCACCAACTTAAATTATTAAGTCTTTCCACGATTGTCCGAGCTATATAGAAACGAAGATCAGGATCTAAGACAATAACCGATACTTACCATTAAGGGTTGTAAAGCTCATATATTGCACTCTGACCGTTGGAATCCTTTTTATTAACCTTTTGTAAATCTTCTTCCTACCGTCCTTTGAGGTAAAGCTTAATTTGGGGATTTCTTCTTTGAGTACTCACGTAAGTATGTATACCTATATTTAATTTATTGGTTTGTAATTTGTCTACAATCTACATATATGTATGTAAAGTTTTAAAATAAAAAGCTATTGTTCAGTGCAATCCGGTGGACGGTGGTACAGCATCAAACAAGACAAAGCGCGGCGTTAATTTTCCTCACGCAATGCGCAATGTTTCGAAAATTTTGCGTTAAATGGCTTGTACATGTGACGATGTATCCCAACACTAGATTCCCACCGATAGCATCGCGACAGGGATGTCTACCATGCTGTATGTAGGATACAGCGTTAAGTTATAAAAAGAACATAATTTAAATTTTTGTAATATCACTGTGTCCCTGAATATGGAATTTGAACCTACAACCATTACGTCTAGTCGAATATGATAACTGTGCCACACTCTCGATAACGATGCTTGTTTTTTTATTTCAATAAAAAACACAGCGCTATGACATATTTTTTGTGTTGGTATAAAAAAATATATTTTTTTATTCAGCAACAGTAAGTAATATGAACATATGTTATTAAAAAAAACAAAAAAAAAATGACGACTCCTTGATAACGCTATTTGATAAAGACAGTAACAATTATAAATATTTATAGTAAATAATAAACGTTACAAAAAATGCCGCCCGAACAGGGACTTGAACCCTGGACCCTTGGATTAAAAGTCCAATGCTCTACCGACTGAGCTATCCGGGCTATATCTGACATAGTGAAATAACGTATCAAAAATCTTTTCCATATGAAACGGCGTTTAAATTTTATTAAAAAACTTAGAACTTTTATGTATAGAGCGTGTAGGTATAAATAGTCTAGTGTCAAATACTTAATTATACTCTCCACTTTTTATAATAAGGAATATTGTATCTATAATAAGTATATTCAATGCTATCTATCCTAATAAAATAAATAAAATAATATTTTTCCTAAAAAAAGACATAAATATCTTTTTTATTTAAAATGTTTTCGTTTTCCCCGGTCTGGATAAACGGAGTGCGGTGCGGCGTTAAGTTCCTTCACTAAAACAGCCTCAAATAATAATAAATCGAAAGCTTTACTAACTACAGAAATATTTGAGATTTTAATAGATTTTATGTCTCTACGTTATTTATAAATTAAACATTTCTTTAAATACACATCTAGATATCGCTATCGCCATACATATTTTTATGACAATCATAAACATGGAATAGGCGGTGTTCGTTCAGATTTGTTTGGATCATATCCAAAACATATTAACAGCGCACACCATCTGTGGAAACTTAAAATAATTTATACAATTTAAGTATCTAAAGTCTTGCAAAATAAAGCTCAAATTAGTTTGAAGTAATTTTCATTATATGATACTTCATGGTATTAGTAAATGAAAGGCGGGTGGTACTAAATAAATAATATATGATGCACAGGAAATACTTTACATACAGAATTGAGACGTTTGTCTTTACTTCCTTCTTCGTCTATCTTCCGTATTTTGCAATACAATGTAGTGATATGTCACTCTGTTCTCCTTTTTTGCCACTTTTAAGATATGATGTGAACTTACAAAATATTAGTTTTTTAGCTTCCTGCTTTATTCCTAGCGGTGTAGCTAGAGAGGACTATACGATACGAGATACGGTCTCCGGAGGAGTCTTTGTAGGACAATCATATATATTTTTTTATATATTGTAGCACTTAAAATTGCGCTTAAAATCTGTGATGCAATACACACGAAATGTAGTTATACGATTGTAATAAATTTACCTTTAAGTTTTAAGTTACACGTTCATTTTTTTTAAATGCGTTTATAGATAAAAACGATTCAATAAAAAATAAAAAGACATGAAATAATAATAATAATAAAAGCCTTTCAAATAATTTAACTTTGTAAAAAATTCTTAAATTAACGTAATCTAAGAAATTTTTAATTAGTTATTATCGTAAAATCTATCTTTCTTTTATTTTTCTTTCTATGTATATTTATCTGACTTCAAAAAGGAGAAAGTTCTCAATTCGGTTGGTATATTTTTTTAAATTAATAAAATGAGAGAAGCTGAAAGCAAGTGTTAAACATTACCTTTTAGCCACACTATATGGAGACATTCCATTGCATTTACTACTGCATAACTTTAATTTAATATGTCTATTCTCGTTATTCTCATGTCTAAACCACTACTGGAACACAAGCTCTTTCCTATGAGAAAATATATTATTTTCAACATAATTAAGTAACTATTTGAAAGATATATAATAAATTTAACTTTTGGATAAAATGACTTATTACGATTTTCATTTGAATGTACATATTTAAATGTATAGCGATTATCGTGCTTATATCCTTCAAAGTAAGGATTATTTTGGCTTAAAACACATTCGTCATAATTTCTGGAAAACTAATTAGATGGGTCCAAAGTTGTAACGAACATAACTTTCAGATTTTATGAGTTATGTGCGATTCGGAGAACGAAAGTATAAATTTTATTCGCTTTCTAGGAACCTTTAATGGCACCGCACTTGTAATTCTTAAAGTACAATATATTTTATTTGTAAAGATAAGTTTAAGTTTAAATTAAGATAAGATATGATCTTAAGTAAAATCCGGACAAGCGCGAGTCGGGCTGTTGCCCACCAAGGGTTCGAGCTTAGTTTAGACAGAGCCCTTTTATATAATACCTTACTTGAACTAGCGGCTTTACCATACCAAATTTTGCTTCCTTTTTAAGGCTTTTACTTTTATAATTTAACCACAAATGTATAGTTTTCAATTTTTTCCTGAACTACTTACTGTAGATGCTAGCGGCCAATTTGATAATTCTAGCTCAACCGGAAGTACCCTATTAATTTTGATTCCCTTTGTTGTGTCGAAATACGCGTTTTTAACTATATATAGATGTAGAAATACGATTTTTTCAGGAAATAAAGAGACCATAGATCTGATTACATGGTTTGAATTTCAACTTGATATCTCCAAGCGTAACTGAGATAAAGCCTATTGACAGACAGACAGACGGACGGAAGAACAACAAAGTTATCTTATAAGGGTTCTTTTTTTTCTTAAGAGCTACGGAATCCTAAAAACAATCATCTTCAGTCTTTTTTCTGCATAACAAGTTAGAAAATCCATTTTTGAAATAATTCGTTCCCCACTCACTGCTGCATTTTTGAGATATTATATGTTAAGCAACGTAACTCAACGCCACGAATTGTCTACCGGAGCCAAATGAAATAAAAAATATATAATCATTCGCTCGAATATAGATCATATTCAAGCGTCGCACTACCACGTCGCACGTCATGTCAGCCTCAAGAAACAATTGTCTTAACACTTATATGTAAATATAACGTTTTTAATAAGAAAATATATAATACATAATTAAATATACTGCTTACTATAAAGTAAACTTTGCTTTTCGTCGTTAAATATTCGGCCAACACTAAAATCTCATAATTCAGTCACTTATGTACGCCTGTATAGAAAATAATTGCAATACCTTTAGTTGGTACGTACAAAATACCATATTCCACTATTCAAGAAGCAAATAGTTTCACCGGACTGACAGAATTTGTATTTAAAACGTTTTAAGCCACATCTCTGAGTCTGCCTATAAACGTAACAGTAGTGGGTTCGATTCCCACTCGAAGGAAGTAATTTATTTCATTTCTCTGCTCTGGTAACAAGAAATTTGCCAAAAAAATCAGAAAGGTGGCTTAACACTAAGTTTCCCCTGCCTAGTTTCCCCTGTTGTACGGGGGATATGGTATGGAGCTAAAAACATAATCCAATAAATTGAAACTGAACCCATAAACATCACGTTTTCTATCCAACACTTTATCACTGCGCCCCTATATCATAATTAAGCTATGACTACGATAGCATCATCAAGCTGAAGCTCTGGAAGAAAAACGTGAAGATATGAGTATGTATAATATATATTTATATACAGTAGTAAAGTAGATATAGAAAGTATTGTGTCAAAACATTCCATTCTCCATATACCGCCAGAATTTAAGGCAACGCGTGTTAAATAATTACACGTGTTAAAAACTTAATAAATACAAAATAAATCATTAATATTTTTTCATTTTCATAGAAAATCTTATAATACCGGCCTAATACTAATTGTTTCATTTTTTTTAAGTTTACGCTATCTCGTATAAAGGAGGATAATCCAAAGGAACCTAGTGTCAGGACACTCTGTTCCCCACTTTACGCTACTATTCAAGGTATCTGTCTTGAATATTAGTTAAATCTAAATAAATATTTTTAATTATTGTAGCTCTCCTATTCTCTTATTATATTACCTTTTTATGAAGTCAAAGATTTTGAAATCACTTAACTACATATCATTTACAACTAAAATCAGATATATCGAGGCCAGTCGTGGCGCAGGGGCACAAAGTGTGACTGTGTAAAATCGACTGGTTGTGGGTTCGATCCCCACTCTAGGTAATGAAATATTTATTTACATTTATATTTTCATTTCTTCGCTCTGGTGTCGAGACAAAGAGCGGCGTTGAGTTCCACCACTCAACCCGCAACGCACGAAAGTGGGGAACGGAGTGTCTTAATACTAGGTTCCCTGCCTACCCTGCTGTGTGGGGGATACAGCATGAAGCTGATTTTTTTTTAATTCAGATATCTAATATTAACAAATAGCACCTAGATAGTATAATTTATTCTTTTATAGTCAATAAATAGTTTGTTAGCAAATAAATATTAGTAGACTAAAAAACAATAAAAGACTTCTTTTCATTCCATAAGGTATATTTACGAAAAGATACGCTATGATTGGTTGTTGGCTATTGCCACAAGCAAATTAGGGTTTACATAATTTATGGGGAAATTTCCCGACTTTAAAGTTAGAACGGTTGAAATGTGCCTTATTCCATATGATGGTTATAGATTCGAATCTATTCAAATCACACTATCGCTATAAAACTAATGACTTTTTTTGGTTGGTAGCATTAATCTCAGGAACAATTTGTTCGAATTGAAAAATTTTTTGCGTTGTATAGTCCATTTATGGAGGAGGGCTATAGGTATTAGTGCTGTAACCGCAAGTACAGTGTACTTGCAGTCATCCACAACTTGAAGTTATTTTCATTAGATCACGGGGGCAGAGATAGATAAAATAGATTAGTAAATTTAACTATTCAAGCTAGCTAAGTACAGATATTTTAGAAAAAGAAGAAAGAAAAATTTTCAACAATAAGTTAACTTTAACTTTCCTACAAGTCACAGACATGAAAGAAACATCAAAACTACGAGAAACAAAAAAAGTAATTCTCGCTGACCATCTAACGAGCACAAACAAATATTTACATAAAGCTTAAAATAAACATTTTTATTTTATACAATAAATTGAAACTTAACGCTTTACTTTTGATGTAGGGTAAAGTTACCAATTCTGTCGAGTTCGGAATTAATTTTCATAAATGGCAGCAGGTGCGTCGAAGAGCCATGTATTCGAAATTTACCATTAATCGACGTTGTTGTTTGATTTATGAAGGAAACGAATCAGTAATGGTATTCAGCGATGTTTCTATGGATTTTCCAACAGATATATTTGAAAGTGCTATACGTATGTCAACACTTTAAATTGAATATGCGTCAAAATATGGAAGAATGTTAGGTAACTGTTATAATATTACATTTTTTGGAACTGTTCTATGCAAGTAGTTTTCTTTTATTTTAAACAAAAATCTTCATTATACCACTTTGTCGTTAAATCGGAGAAAAGTAAAAAAAAAAACTTTACCCTAACAAAAATTATTGATATTTCATTAAAAGTATTTTAATTTAAAGCATGTTCTGTGGCGAAAGTGATTGTGAATTAAAAGTAAGAGTGCAAAGAATGAAGTTTCTTGATATTTAGTTATTTTTTATAAACTGGTAGGCGTAAAACGTGAAGATGAAAAAAAGAAAACTAATATTACACAAAATTACTACACTAATAACTAAAGGGCCCCTTAATAAACTGTGTACATCTTATATCGATAATTGCAGCCTGTCGTTCCGGGATGGTTTGTGCTGAACAGACGTTTTGTGTGTGAATACCCTTAATTCCGGAGTTCGCAAACTATTTGCTGCTCACTCAGCAAGCCCCAATTAATTGACGTAGAGTAAGCAACGTTCGTTGAATTTAAATGTTAAAATTTTATTTGTGTATTTTTATCTTTGGTGAATATTTTTGTATGTTATTTTAAAATGAATGTTATTTGAAGTGATATATAAGCTATTGTACTTCACATTTTATTTTGCAAACGCTGAAAATTTTGTTCGATTTATCATTCATTACATTTATCATTTAGCTTTTTCTTACGGCTTCGCCCGCGCAGTCAAATGAAAACAACTTAGAATCGTATATAACATAATATATTCTATACAGTTTCATTGAGACGGTAAATTTAATTATATAACACCTTCCTAATGTAAATATAGCCTGCTTTAATAACTGGACAATACAGCACCCGAATAGTTTTCGATTCAGACCAGTCTGCCAGCCTGAATTTAGTGATTCAACCAAAGAAACTATAATGTTAGTATAGTTTAGGAAATATCGCAGGTTAAAATAAAAAAAAAATACGATGAAAAGATTTTCCGTCGCCATGCCACAGTTCTCATTAAGACACTTCAATTTTGCCACTTTCCTTTGAATTTTGGAGTGCATGTTCAGTATCAAAATTTAACGCCGCCTCGTTACTAAAGCGAGGAAATGAATCGCGCCCATAATTTTTTGCGCTTACAGTCCCCCGGTTATTCCTTTGTGCCCAGACAGACCTCATTTTCAAAATTGACGTGTCAAATATAATATAATGTATATTATCCTATCCACATACGGCCATAGCTACAATATATAAAAAAAAATTATAATATATTATTATAAAAAAATTGAGAATGAAATATCTTTATTCACTAGACTGAACTATCTGACAGAACAAAAACATGCGAAACACATATCAAAGGCACTTGTGAAAAGCGTTATTATTTCTTCATACATATTTTAAAAATGCACATATCGTGCGCGATACGTGAGGTATCAAACGTTCAACTGTTTGCATACGACAACAGAATAAAGGAGTGCAATAGATATTGTATGGGAATAAGAAAAATATTACATTACTAAATAAGCAGTGGAAAACTGTTTGTTCTTTACTAGCTTTTAATAATTTTCTTATATATACCATATTAGGCGTTAGTACCTTGGATTAAGGGTGCGTTCGGTTGCACGCTTTGTATGGTGAAAAAATATTTTTATTAGATTTTCCTCTGTAGGGTAGGTCGGCGCCGTTGCTATGGCAACGGCACGATCTTTGACGGATGCTGTACGGATGTGTTCGTTTGTTTAACACTAAACGTCCCGCTACAATAAAATGCATGGTTTTAAAAATCTTTGCGTATGTGATTCAATGGTGCGTTCAATGATACAAATTTTCTATACATTTATCGTTTCAGTATTTTCTTCCCCATGTATTTATATTGTATGCTTTTATTATTATAATTATATATGAAATATAATTGAAATAATATAAGCATTTGGATATACGGGGTTAAAAATATTAGGACTATAATAAGTACAATACTTAATTATAATCTTCATAATTAAGTATTGTATATCTTCAAATATAATTTGATATTAAAAAAAGTTTACATATACTAAATATTATTAGAACTAACAAAATTTCTATGCAAATTTTCTATACAGAAATTTACAAAACTTAGAATGTTAAAGATGATGAAAAATTTAATAATGTATTCACGTTAAAAAACTCAAACTTACACAGCTGCTTCAAATAACAATAAGAGATACTAAAATGAAAAGTAAAACTCACTACGAGAGCGAGAAAATTATTAAATATTAAATTTCCTCGAATGTGAATTAACCCCACTATCTGTCCATTAACAGTCAGATGCTGTCCCACGATGCCACGATTTCAGAAATAAACTATTGACATTTTGTCGTTCTAGCAACAAGATAAAATGCAGCGTTGGGTTCCGCCAATCAGCACGCAATGTCTCGAAATCGGGTCGTAAACGGAGAGCAAAGGGTCTTGACACTAATTTCTTTAGCCTACTCTGCATAACTTTTTTTTAGATACCTATGTATGTGAAAAAAATTATGAAGCTCTAAAAAAAGTAACTATACAGTTTAATCCTATTCCGGCAACCCTATAGTACGACACGACGTCCTCTCTATAGATAACAACAGTTTCAATATTTTTGCTTTCACACTAGAAATTTATAAATAATATTATAAAAAATTTAGCATAGACTCGTGGCCTTTGGATAACTTATCCAGGTGTTAACCTACACCTGGACAAATAACCAATTAATCTATACATTTTTTTTCTAATTATTCAGCAACATTATTGCTGTTTTAAGCGGCTTAAATAACATTTACCTATTGATAATAGTAGTGGGTTCGAATGATGTTCGAAAAATATTATTTATTAGATAATTGTTGGCCGTCTTGGCCCAGAATGAAACATTTATTTAAATTTAAATTTTAAAATTGCACTTCAAATATAAATTTGTAATAGTGTTTTTCAATGACATACCTACAAAATTCAAATTTTATTTAATTTATTTTGTACTGTAAGTTTTTATTTCATCAACATCATAATTTTAAACAGCAAAAACGTAAGTAATAAGTGTTTGTACCTTTTGATTGTGTTGATAAGTTTAATTACTTCTGTGCTCTTTATGACTGACTGTAAACAAATTCAATAAAAAATACAGTAAGATAAAAAAACAAATAAGGCACTAACGATCTAAATCTATAGTATATTATAGCAAACCTGTGACACTAAAAAATAAAAAATGCTCACACAAAAAAACCCGCTTTCTTAACCACGACAGTGTGCAATATTCTACAATATGTAATTAATCATCAAGCAAGTTAATCATCGTGTGTAACAGCATACCAGCTAGCTACCGTCAATCCGCGTCAAAACATGCTCGTGTTGAACAAATGATTATTCTCTCAACCGTTATCAATTTATTTCAACCATTATAAACCTTATAGACATAATCATAAGAGTGATTAAACATATCTACTAATTATTATTTGCATTTTGTACGTAAATTACGACTTTATTCCTATAAACATAGAGGCGTCATATTTGCTTTTGAATTGATACTTGCAAGTGACGTGCCAAAGTCGTCAACTATTCGGACACGTGTAGCTCGTTAAATACAGACCCTTCATTTTGACCGTGAAGTTGTGTTTATATTATAGGTGGTAGCGGATTTATAAATTCTTTATTGCACATGAAACATGTAAGAAATATTAAATGAAAAATAAATTTTCCACCCCCTGGTAACAATGCAAATGACAGCGTTGAGATCCGCCACCAAATGTCTTAATGGTAACGGAGTCTAGTGTCTTTACACTAGGTTCCCAAATTCCTTCTGCCTACCCTGCTTAGTGCAGGATACAGCGTTAAGCTAAAAAAGTGTACCTAATTTTATAGACATTCATTTTAGAATTTGAACATAAAAAAATTAAAAAAAAGTGAGGCCCGACGCGCAACTGAGAGTTTTAAAACTAAATCATGTCTTGATAATGCATTACAATAATTATACATCTCAGTAAATAATCGAGAAAAAGAAGAAGCAAATTTCAAAACACGCCTCTTCATAAATTAAGATTTTTAGTAATCCCTGCGACAAAGCGCAGTAGAGGAGTATTTTTTTTCGCTTTGTTAATAAGACAAAGGGCGTATTTGAGTTCCGACACTCAGCATGCTATGACTTGAAAATTTGGACGAACATGGGGAACGGTATGTTCTAAAACTAGGTTCCCTCTGCCTACTATGCTATTTGCGCATACAGCGTTAACAAATTAAAACTATATATTAATAAACGTTGATATAATTTGATATGCACAACGCTTTCAAATAAAAAATATATACAATCAATCGCTAATCTCTTTTAACTTGACAATTGATCAATTCAATATGCATCTGTTAAATATGCCATTGGCAAAAACATCCCTCATACATCAATAACTTTAAAGCACTTTGACTGCTACTGTTCATAACTAGCATTCCCCTATGGTTTTGCTTTCGAATTAATTAAGATCTATAAGAGAAAAGGAAATAAAATATTATATTATCTTATACATAGGTACATGAATTTATATTAGAAAAGTTATATGAATTCAAACAATAGAATAGAATAGAATTATAGTCTGTCGACTGTCGTGGTAAAGGGGCAAAAAGCTTAAAGGGGGTTGGAAGTTCGATTCCCACTCGCGGGAATGAATATTTAATATTTTCATTTGCTCGTTCTGGTAACAAAACATAGTGCGGCGTTGAGTTCAGTTATTTTCTTATTTCATGTACATACAGCTCAGCTAATTTTATATTATATTTATACTTATAATTAGGAATATCAAAACAGAAATATCATTCACATCCCATTTGTTTTTTCATACAGACCTAACAGCTGTTTCTAACGAGAGGCGCGTTTAAGAAGTTGTAGGCGGTTCAATTAATTAATTTATTGTACTAAATGAAACTACTTTTTAACGGGACTGTACGTAATTGGCCTTCTTTTTCTAATGGATATCACAAATATTTAAATTGATTGTAATAAATTTGATGACAATCATCGAGCTCGTAGGACTGCGAAACGGCGTCAGACTGTGAACGCGATAGTTGTGGGTTCGATTTCTAGTCTAGGGTATAAATATTTCTTTGTTCTGGTAGCAAGACAAATCGCCACGTTGAGATCTGCAACTTAACACGCAAAATTCACGCAACGAAAATAAGGTGAAAAGTGAGGAACCGTTGCGCTTACAAGACGCTGTCCTTTTACACAACAATAGCCTATTTATATAAATCAATATGTAGTGTTACGATATACTCGTATATTGAAAAATAATTAACACCAAATGAGAATGTTCGACTGTTAAAGTAAATATGCGTAACAGAACTGCAAAGGGCTTGTCCCCTTGAGACAAATGTTTAAAGTCGTAATATGTCATTGTAACGCAGTGTGTATATATAGCTTGACTGAAAGCGATGGTTGTGGGTCCTATTTCCATCTGAGGTTATGTTTATTTAAAAAAAATATTTTCTCTTAGGTACACAGGGTAAGGATTCATATTGTACGAGTATGCTCTTTTTTTATTTAATAAAATATAGGACGCCATCATTTCAATTTTTATAATATAAATATAAATATTTCAAGATAAAAAATAAAATTTTCAAGATCAAAGAACAGAACAAATTTTTAACATGAATAAAAAACAAAAAATTGCACGATTTTGATTGACAGTAGAATAAATAAGAATATTCCACGTAATAAGAGAAATTACTTTTTTTTATAGAAAATGTATGGAAAAGATAACGTAATGGATTTGACCTTTTGGAACCGTCCAAGCGCTTTGACCACTAAGCCATGTGAGTACGTTCTCATGAAGTTCTTTCGAAAGTGTAAATGAAAAAATGTTAAATAATCACTAATAAATAATTTAAAGCTCTGATTTGGAAATGTGGGTTGATGCTAAATCTCATCAAAATTATAATAACAAATAAAATAATAAAATCCGATGATGAGCACTTTGGGACTCCAGTCTCCGACTTTAGTCTTTAGAATTTTTTCTCCTTTTTTTCTTACATATCGAGAACTTTCAGTTGATGCCCGTATTAGGTGGGTTGTGCAAAAATTTGTACCTAATCCACCATTTCGTAATGGCGGACATCTTTGATTACTACATTCCAAAAGAAAGCCCTTACATTTGATACCCATATTGGGTAGGTTGATCAGAACTATACACGCTGCCATTTTTTTACGGCGGCCAATTTGGATTAATAATAATACCAAATATATAATATATAATTGCATTGTCATCAGAATTAAAGGTATATTTCAGGTCAAACGGACTCTGGGTAGCGAGTGAAATCAATTATTGGTTGTTGAAATCATTCTTAGGAAAAACTCTTACAAACATAATAAAACTTTTTTGCGACTGTAATTAAACAACAAATTACTTCTCTAATTAAAGTCAACAAGTCAAAGACTCTATATTTAGGTGAGGGATAGATATGACGACAACTTTAAAAATGTTAATAATTAATCAACCCACAATTGCCTTTAATTGGCAAATTGTAAATTACTTTGTATAAAAATTGCATTGCTTAATTGACGTGTCACGAGGTACACGCGACGGTTGTGTGTTCGATTCCGACTTAGGATAATAAGTTATTTTCATCTATAGTTTAGGTAACAAGACTAAGGGCGGAATTGAGTTCCGCCACTCCAATTAAATATCTAGAAAATTAGGCCGTTCGTGGAGAAAGGAGTGTTTTAATATTAGGTTCCCTCTGCCTACCCTGATATATATCAGAATACCGTGTAAAATTTAGTTACTGGCAGAAACATACACTAATAAAAGTTTAATATTTTGTCTTAGTCATCTCTATATATAATAGAACAGTAAAAATATTTTGTCTGTACATTTAATAATTTTAACTGAAATGGATATAGGGACACTTAAAAAGAATAGTATTATAGAAAACAAAAATATTTTTTTTGAATTTCTTGTCTGTCTGTCTGTCTGTCTGCCTGTACGTATGACCACGTACATCTCCGAAAGTACTGAACCGATTTACTTAAAACTTTCACCAATTGTTTTTTTTTTTAACTCAGAATAGCATTTGTTTCATCAAAATTCGTTAATTAAAAAAAGTTATCGTCATTTGAATGAACTCAAGGCATTAGTTAGCCTGCGAAAATTATATAGCAATCTATATCTATACTTATAATAAATGTATAATTGTTTGTAATAAATTTGTATTTTCAACTGTATAGTATGTTTTTAGTAAAACGTCGTTTTCGATGAATATAATTATATATTAAGTGAAATTTAACATAAAAAGAGTTTTTTTAACTACCCGAACAGTTACGGTTTAACTTTAAGCCTAATAGATGCGCTGTGCCATCATTTTCTGAATCGCGCTGGTAAGATTTTTGGCTAAAGCATGACATTCGAAACCTCTTAGTTATAAACCTGTTGATAAAAAAAATATATTCTTAAAGCACTATTGTTTATAGAACAAACAATAAAGTAAACATATTTGAATTGTTGGTGAAGGTTACCTTCATAAGTCATAACAGTTAAGTTTAAGTCGTAATTAATTCAAGACAGACAAAGGAGGCCAGTCGAAGGGGAGATGAAATATTTACTTAGATTTATATTTCCATTTCTTCGCTCTGGTGTCGACGCAAAGCGCGGCATTGAGTTCTGCCACTCAACACGCAATGCCTCCATAATTCGGCAGAAAGCGGGGAACGGAATGTCTTAACCTACCCTGCTGTATGCGGGATACAGCGGGAAGCTGAAAAAAAAAGCAGAGATAAAGAACGACTTGATCTTCAAAGAAATATTAAGTAAATACATAGATTCTTTGGTTCATTCGTTTGTTTGGAATAAATCTATATAAAAATGCCTAAGAACAGAATTTCTACGTGTACTCTGTAATAACGACATATTTACCAATTGCACATTCACCTAATAATATATGTAACTAATTTAAAAACTACAGCAGTCATTTTATATATTATAGAATATTATTAATTCTTACCCAAATCAATAATTGAACATTTAAGGCTGTTTTTGAAGGAGTAAATTAAATTATTCACTGACATCAGAACATTTAACAGAGTTTTAAAATTATGATAAGACGTACATAACAAAGGTGAAAAGAATGTAATGTTTCAAAAATATAGATGTATAATTAATAATTAGCTTTATAATTGATAATTAGCTTTATAGAGGCCAGTCGTGGAGCAGCGGCACAAAGTGTGACTGTAAACCGACTGGTTGTGGGTTCGATCCCCACTCGAGGAGATGAAATATTTACTTAAATTTATATTTCTATTTCTTCGCTCTGGTGTTGAGGACAAGCGCGGTGTTGAGTTCTGCCACTCAACACGCAATGCCTCCAGAATACGGCAGAAAGTGGGGAACGGAGTGTCTTAACACTAGGTTCCCTCTGTCTACCCTGCAGTGTGCGGGATACAGCGTAAAGCTGATAATAATTAGCTTTATGTATCAATGCTCAAAGTATATTATTATAAATATCAAGTATCAACATTGCACAAAACAATCATGAAACTATAAAGAAATTACGATAATGTAGTAAAAAAAATCATATTGGAAGATTAAAGTAATAAAAAATCATATTAGAAGTCATTATAGTTGTCATTCAATTCTGTTTATTAAATGAATAATCATGTAGTTCAAGTGGGCGAAGCCGCGGGCGGACAGCTAGTCTATAAATATTATATAATGTTTTTTTATATCATATAAAAATCTTGGTGTGATAAATTCATCAATGGATTGGTGGAAATGATCAGAATTCCTTAAGGCGTGTGTTGACGCAATACTTAGCTTTATATGCGGTACTTGTCTACAGAATGGCAGACGAGCGTTTTAAAACCTTTTTTATTTTTAATTTCAGTTTAGGTTCAAATTGATTCAGAACATTTTTATTTATTAAATATTTTATTATGTAATCATTCTCCCGAATGGGGATTGAACTCACATCTATACCGTCGTCATCAAAGTTAAAATTTTTAAATCTCAAAATAAATATCAATGCCACATTTCACGAGACCAATAATAAATTACTTTTTTATTTCTATTTATAATTATATTAATTATTTTCATAGAAAATACTTTTTAATATTTATTAACCAGCATTTAAATGTAAATTGATATTATTAGGTTATATTAATAATAAGGCCCTAAAAGAGTTTTTCGTGTCCATACATTTTAAGCTGACAAATGTCATATTAAAAAACGCTGTATGCCAAACATCGAACGTATTGAACAATATGTGTTCACTACAGATTTTTTTGCTTATTTTTTACAGCTGCATCCCGCATCTATCAGGATGAACAGACTGTTAAAGCACGCCGTTCCTCACGTATCGCCCAATTTTTGAGACATTGCGAGTAGAATGGCGGAGCTCACACACTCGTTGCGCTAATATAATATATAATCAGCATAATAATACACTACACTTAATGTCTTAATTTTTTTTTTATTAAAAATATTTAAATTCCAGCTTTTTGAACGCTCGTCTGTATTTTATCTCTATTAGATTCTATACCATATGTTATCTGATTTACACTGAATTTGTTCATGTTCATTCTTTGTCTGGCGAATATCCTATCGGGCTTATTGTTCAATGAATGAGCTCTTAATTTTATATATCCGTTTGATAAATTTAGTTTTTGGGGTCCCGTACCTCAAAAATAAAACGGAACTCTTGTAAAATCGCTTTCTTGTCCGTTTGTTTGTATGTCTGTCAATATCTTAAGATAGCGTAGAATACAATGCGATTTATCTTAAGACCGAGGAGAAGCATGAAGTTGAAATAATATCAAATATTCAAGTTACTGTCCCTTAGAACAGGAAAGAATAAGCTTATATGTTAATACAATCGAATGATACAAGCACTTATATATATAAAATTTGACCACATATTCCAGATCTATAAGATTACCTATTCCTGTTTACTCATAATTATCAGCTTCATTACAGGCTGTATTCCGCACACAGCAGGGTAGGCAGAGGAAACCTAGTGTTAAGACACTCCGTTCCCCACTTTCTGCGGTATTCTGGAGGCATTGCGTGTTGATGCCACTCAACTCAACGCCACGCTTTGCCTCGAGACCAGAGCGAAAAAATGGAAACATAAATTTAAATAAATATTTCATCTCATCGAATGGGGATCGAAGTGACAACCAGTCAATTTTACAGTGACACTTTGTGCCCCTGCGCCACGACTGGCTTCTTACGATAATATCAAATATAAAATTTGGCAAGAAGTGAGAACTGCTGCGTTTAATATAGCAAGACAACGGTGCGTTTTGTTACCAGAGCGAGAATAATGAAACTAAAATAATCTCCCGAGTGGGAATCGAACCCATAAGCATTTCGACTACAGTCACTGTAGTATACTGTGCCTCTACAATTGTGATATAATTTTACCAAAAAAACTTGTTTATAAATATAATACAAAATCTTACAACGAGGAAATTACAGCGGATTATATTCGTACTTAAACACAAAGGCATTCAAAGGATTATTAAAACTACAAAAGGCCTCGGCTTTCCATCGTATTTAAGTAAGTCTCAACGCTTTCTCATTAGTCTTTGTTTAGTTCTCAACTGTTCTAGAAATTCTTATAACTGTTATTGAGATAGTGTCTATACTGTTATTAAGTCTAGTAACAAATATTCTAACGGAAACGGTGTATTGTGAATCGTATGCAGATAAACGGTTAACGGATGAAGATGTGAAAAGTGCATATTAAGCAGAATACTTATTTGTAAGTAAGGATTGGTTAAAACAAATACTAGATACATCTAAGGACAACATAGCGTAAAGATCGGCGCAGTATGAC
The DNA here is from genome assembly GCA_013403705.1 of Heliconius hermathena. NCBI lineage: Eukaryota > Metazoa > Arthropoda > Insecta > Lepidoptera > Nymphalidae > Heliconius > Heliconius hermathena. The sequence goes on from JAAIXJ010001758.1 coordinate 317,638, forward strand.
AGTGTCCGACTGTAAATATAATGGTTGTGGGATCGATTCCCACTCAGGGACTCGCGTAAAAAAGCCGGATGCAGAATTTTACCACTCAATTTATGGTGTGGGCAGAAATATGAAAAGGGAAAGTCTCCATAATAACATCTTTGATTTTCACGATTATTACACATTTAAATTGAAACTATTTGAATATAGAATGGGCATGAATCGAAGTCAGCTGTGTGTGAGCATACTGTGGATAAACCCGATGATTACATCAAATTTAATAAACCCCAAATTCCCCGATCTGCGAGGTTATTAAAATACAAAAACATCCTACTTTCAATAGAGAGGACGGTTTTCTACCACCTGGGATACATTGATAAAATCCACCATACCAGAGGGCAAGACACAGTTGGCTCATTCTGCAGGAATCCAGAGCAGTACGCCAGGCAATTAAGAAATCGTTGGCGGTATTTTGATTTAATAATTATTTCAACTGACAGACGAATGCCACTTACTCTACCACACGTGTGAGCACGGACTACTGTAAATTGTTCGAAGCATCGGGTTTCCAAAAATATATAGTATAATCTAAATATACGCGATTAATTCGGGTAAATAGTTTCATTTGGAATGTGGAAAGTCTTGACTCTAGGTCCTCCCTGGCTAGTTGGCTACCCTACTACTATATGAAAGGTAAAGTAATAATATTATTATTAAAGAGTTAGCGAATCAACAAAATAGTAACGCCATTTATGATACGAACGAAGGGCGGCGATTTGATAGGTCCTGTAACAATTATCCTACAAGAGGCGCTGCTCAGGTGTATGGGCAGCTATGCATACTAACATTGGTACCAGCTAAATATGATAGAGTCTACTATACTATTTTTTTATTAATAACCATTCGCTGCGCTCGCCAACTCTATATAATCTCTATATAAATTATTATATAAATCTTGCTACACTCTGTTCTCCATTTTCCGCCGAATTCTGGAGGCATTGCGTATTGATTGACGTGCTTTATCTCGACACTAGGGCGAAGCCGGAATTAAAATATAAATTTAAATAAATATTTAATTTCTTTGAGTGGGGCTCGTATCCACAACCACTCCTCCTAATACGTATATTAAATATAACAAGAATATATATTTATTTTTTAACATTTTTAAAGTGTTAGTCCACACTTAGGAAAGAAAAATACTTATTTAGAAAACATCTCTGCAGGGAGATTTTTACAAATTTGCGCTACCTGAAGATAATTACTAAGAATTATCGCCTGGCAAGAGAGAATGCTATTTATTAAATATTTTTAACATTTTTTTAAAGTGTTAATCCACACGACGACACAAGTGGAAAGAAAAATAAGTTGTTACAAGCGTATAAAAATTTCGACGTAGCGTAAACTAAATATGCAGAATTTTAAATTCAGTCGTCAATTTACGCTATAAATCTCTTGAAAAGCGCAGAAAATCCTTTAACCAAGGAATTAGTCTTAAAGTTTTCTTTGTTTTACCATGAGACAATGCAACTAAACATCTTACTTATTGTTCTTAAATAAATTTAAAATTATTTCTTTATATTATCCGATGGATTGTTATAAATACTGTATCCCGCATATAGCACGCTATTTCCTCTATATAGTAGGGTTGGCAAAGGGAACCTATTGTTAAAGTTAACATTAAGTTCCTTTTGCCTGCTCTGCTACATGCGGGATACAGCGTGAAGCTTAAAAAACTTTTTACAGATTTTGAGCCTAGGAAAAGCAAAACGGGGGATGAATTGCCTCTCGCAAAATCTATAAGAACGACAGTGCTTTCCGAAGGTAGAGTACGTTCACTCAACTTAAAGTTTATTTTTGTTTTTATGTATATATGGGGATGTCGTATCTATAGATGATACAGGTAATTTTTCTTTCATATTATTAGAAGACTTAACGAAAATTTAAACGTCTTGGAGAAAGGAATGGATGGTTGTGGGTTCGATCCCAACGAGATAATGAATTCAATTATTTTAACTATCCTACTTCTAGAAAGATAAGGTGCGGCGTTGAATCACAACTGTTTAATACACAATGCCTCGAAGCTGCCGATATGATTTGTGATGATAAAATTGATATATATATAATTTTAAATATCACTATTTTGTGGATCCTTAAAACAATTTAGCCTCACATCACTAGCTAATTATAATACATCAAGTGGATGGCGTACTGGGGCGAGGAAAAAGGGAAAAAACGATAAAAATGCACTCAAATTAATATTCCTAACGACAAACCAGTAAACAGATTTTCCTCTATAAGATGCTATTACTTAACAAAGCCTGAGAGTTTTCTTTCGAAAATTGATACAGTGATAGAGGGTAAGCTATTGTGTTTTTTTTTAGTTTATAAAGATTTTTAGATATAAATACATACATACATATTCAATAAAGATAACCTAGTGTGAATTTTTATGTTTGGGGATCGAACCCACAATTATCGCCTTCAGAATCAGACACTGCCCGAGTACGCCATGGCGACAGCCAAATATTTATATTTGTATTATAACAGTTTTTATATTATTTCCCTACTAGCAATTTGCCGATCCTATCAAAGATTTTAAATTGACACAAAAATAGGAATTAGATATTATATAAACTATTTTTCTACGCATTATATGAATTATATCTATTGATGTAATGCAGGGGTTCCCAACCTTTTCTTGATCAAGGACCACTTTTATATCATTCTTGGTAGCAGGGACCACTATGTAGGAGGTATAATAAAAATTTACTGTGATAATCAAACAGAAAGTAACTAAAAGTCAATAGGAACTTACATTAAAAATATATATATATTTTACGAGAAACTTCTGTGATTTCCCGCGAAAGCGTCGTGGCGCGGTGTAACAATCGTGTGATAGTAAACGCGACGGTTGTGGGTTCGATTCACAATGGGAGAATAAATTATTATTTATTAATATTTTTATTTTTTCGCTCTGGTAACAAGGCAAAGCACGGTCACTTGACCGTGTTATTAGGCAGAGGGATATTTGGATTTTTTGGCCTGTAATTTAACTTCTTTAACGGCTTTGATCAAACATGATTTCACGTGTGTTTTTCCGACTGTGTGAGGTTTTTTAGATTGTGCTATTAATATAAAAATCTCAAACGACGCTACTACGTGCCATGTGCTCCCATCCCGTCGGCTTAAAATAGGATTACCCTGGTACTGATGGTGTCTTAGAAGCGATTAAAATATATGTGGGAAATTCACGTCGCCAGCAGTGGCAACAAGCATAGGTCAATTATCTGGCCCGAAGTTGACTCAGGCCTCTGTGCCCGAGTAATGTATACTGTCACAGATCTCCGCCGCTCATNGAACTATTTGTCCTGTCATCTGGCGCTTAATTTTTCAATCGCACAGTACGTCTCAGGCACTCCACATGCCCGGTATCCATGTGGTTAGGATGGTATTTAAGTTTGTGACGTACTGTGCGGATTCTTAGAAACTTTCTGCCACACGCCACGCATTTGTGGAATGGTCTACCTGTAGCAGTGTTTCCAGGTCGATACTACTTGGGTACCATAAACGTGCCTATCTCCACCTCAAAGGCCGGCACTACCTCCTTTGGTGTTGTATGTGGCGATGATGGTGAGGTAAAATAGATGCAGTGAAAATTTTCATTTAATGACAAACGAAAGATTTATTAAAACAAAAAAAAATACTTACCTACTATTTAGGGATATTATTATTCACCGACAAATTTAAAAATATAATTGAATTGATGAGTCAAATCCAATAGGTACTTCGAATTTAAATAACTTTGCAAATTGTCAAAATACCATACGTTGCGACGTCATAACTTCCTTACGTTAACTGGCATACTTAGTTCATAAAATCTATGAATTAATGTGTAATTATTTTTAAATATTTTAATAAATATGTATGTCCAAATAATTTATATTTGACACCGAAGCACACTCTACTACTACCCATGTAGCATGCTCTTCTCACTCACTGCGTGATGACCAACGCCTCACCATCCCCTAAAATTAAAATCGTTCGCGGACCACCTTTAGGACTCTGCGGACCACTGGTGGTCCGCGGACCACCGGTTGGGAACCACTGATGTAATGACTACTCATTTTGGATAAAGCCTTGTTTACGATCTGATGAAGCTCTGGATATCCATCCAGAACTTCTAGATAACAGTTATTAAAACTCTGTATATTGAAAACTCTACTGTTACTGAATAGCTGACTTGCCACTTGCCACTTGGCTGAGGTACTTACGGTGCGCCGTAATTTGTCACTGAGAGCGGTTTTCCGATTTTCCCTACGAGAACGAGATATAAACAGAATGTTAAGAAACAAATATAAAGTGAGCGTTACTGATTTTCTTTTAATATTTTTGCGCAAGCGAAGGCAGGAAAAAGTAGTAGTATGACACTTCAGTCTCCATGGAGTAGTGGGACAGGGTCCGTCTGTGGACACCCATTAAGACGAACGATTATACTTACATTTTCGTTTGACTGCTCTGGTAGCCAGCCACAACGTTGAGTTTCTATTACTCAACACAGTAATATCTTGATAATATCTTGATAATTCTATTCTTCTCTATTCTTAAGTCTCTAGTGATCTAAGTTGTGTGTGTCTAAAGTTATTTTGACTATAGAAAAATAGAAATGAGTATAAAAAATGTATTTGAATTATACATACAAATTATACTAAGGTCTTAAATTTATGTTATTTTTATCCAGAATATATGACAGAAGATGCATTTATTTGAAGGAGACCAATGTAGTAAACTTGACATTAAGAACTGGATATTTAGATATATATTTAGAATTCATTACTCTTGGAGCTTTCAGGTAAATCTTGGGAAATTTGATTATGTTCTAGATTCTGATGTAAGATGTTTCCGTTTTTCACTGTATTTTGGCCAGAAAGGTTTATTATAATATAATATTTTTTAATACTTTACAAATATAATTTTGTTCTTAATGCATTATTATAGAATATAAATATACAACGAATCTAGTAATAGTATCGTTCATTCTCCATTATATGGAGTGTGGGAAGTATATTAACCTACCTACTATTCTTCATCAAGTCCCCTATTGTTTTTTATTTCGGTTATATACCTGGACTATGAAAAATAAAATCCTGTTTTTCCTATTCCTGTAACAATTTCGCATCCTCTACACTCCACAAGGAACCATAATTTGTCAGAATAATTTCAAAATAGTATTTAAAACTTCACGAAGTGAAAGAAACGTCTATACCAATAATATTTTATTTTCATATAGGAGAATTTGCCTTAGATTTTCATCAAACTGCAGCCGACCTGTTGGCGAGTGATCTAACAAAAAATCGATTCTTTGATTTTGCACCGTACGTTCAGTGTAGAAAGCTATGTTCTGGCAAAACGTATAGAACATTTGATAATTTACGTGATGTTATCGATCTTGTGGTATATATAATTCATACTCATAGTATTAATCTGATTGTGATAAAATTTCAAAGGGATACTTGGGATGAACATAGGCTATGTTTTTTTCTCATAAAATGAAAATAAATCAGCTTCACGCTGTATCTCACACACAGCAGGGTAGGCAGAGGGAGGGTCTCAACACTAGGCAGTTAAGATCCTCGACACGAGAGCGAAGACATGGAAATATAAATTAAAATAAACATTTAATTTCTTCGAGTGGGAGTGATTGAACCCTCAACCAGTCGCAGTCACAGTTCTTGATATAATGAGTGTTTTTGTCATCATTACTTTAAATGAAACCACAGTTTCAACTACTCTATAAAAACCTAATATAATTAAAACAAAAAAGATTTTTCTGAAAATGAAATTTAGGTAGAGATTAGTTTAAAAGTGACACAAACACAAACCTATCAAAGCGATACCGCCGCACACGCCTCATTTACGAAATCGAGTATCGTAGTTAATGGCAGCAATGTTGATTGCGTAAAATAGAACGAGAGATAACCTTTTCTCATTTTAATTTGTTTTTTGAGAATGAAAAGTGGGAGACCGGTAACGTTTAGTAGTTTTTTGTAGTAGTTAGGTATTTACGTTTTTTGGTATCTATTCGTAACTGCGTCACACAAAATACAGTATGGATAAACATCGTGAAATGTAAAAAAAATCTTACGTCTAAACTGTTGAGTTATCTTGATTAATTTCTTTAAGTATGGGCTTGTAATATTTTACCCTATATGCTGTTACCGTAAACGGAGCGCAGACGCTTCCACTCTGTATATTAATATAATAAAATATCTTTCTATCTGATATGCAATTAATCGTCTGGCATGTTTATTACAACGGTCGATAAGCAAGAAGGCGTTGTTTTAAGAAATGTTTGCCAAAAATACTTCCTGAACGCGTACATGGTGTGCGCTTACTTAACTTTATGAGACACATAAAAACAACGTTACAAAAATGTTGTTGTTTAAAAAACTTATAATAAAGTCCATGATGGTTTATGTTTATTTCTGAAGGTTGAGCCACAGTAATTATTATATTTTCATATATTTAATTTAAATTTAAATTTATCGGGTTATTATTAGGTATTTTCTATAATTTGGTATTCATCCTTATGAAAATAAATATAATAGCCACCTTTAGCGTTTCATCTAGATTGAATACATCTAGATAATTTTTTTTGTGGTTATTTGCTTTTTATTATTAATTCATATTTTTCTTTGGTTCTCTTAGCTTATTCGAGTAGTAGATTAGTTAGATTTTAAAATTTTTTATGGTTTGGTTAATTTTTTTTCACTTTGGTATTACATTTCGTGTTACTTTTAATTTTAATATAATACTTTTAAATATTTATTTTACGCTAATAATATTGATATTGTACTCGTAGCTGGTTTTGTTTCGTTTTTTTAATAAGAATTTCTTTTAGTTACTTTTACTTATTTTGTTTGTTAATTTGAAGTACTCAAAATTTTCTTCTAATATTAAGAATTTTATTTTCCTTACTTGAGGCCAGTCGCGGCGCAGCGGCACGAGTTGTGACTGTAAAAATCGACTGGTTGTGGGTTCGATCCCCACTCGAGGAGATGAAATATTTACTTAAATTTATATTTCCATTTCTCCTCTCTGGTGTCGAGGTTAAGCGCGGCGTTGAGTTCTGTCACTTAACATGCAATGTCTCCAGAATTCGGCAGAAAGTGGGAAACGGAGTGTCTTAACATTCCCTCTGCGGGATACAGCGTGAAGCTGATTTTATGTCTTTTTCAAAAGTATTCAAAATAATATTTTTTGAAAGATGTAAGCATATAAAAATTTGAGCCCGCACCTTTTGGATACAGTCCAAGCGCTCCTCCTCAATTAAGCATATATTCTCAGCAAGTTTCATTCAAATCCCAGATTTTTTTCCATAATATGTATTCTGAATTATATTCTTTTCCTTGTTGTACCTAGACAAAGCGAGGCGGCGAAACCAATGAGTTTTGGAATTAAAATAAAGAAAAATAAANAACTGCGTCACACAAAATACAGTATGGATAAACATCGTGAAATGTAAAAAAAATCTTACGTCTAAACTGTTGAGTTATCTTGATTAATTTCTTTAAGTATGGGCTGTTACCGTAAACGGAGCGCAGACGCTTCCACTCTGTATATTAATATAATAAAATATCTTTCTATCTGATATGCAATTAATCGTCGGGCATGTTTATTACAACGGTCGATAAGCAACAAGGCGTTGTTTTAAGAAAAGCTTGCCAAAAATACTTCCTGAACGCGTACATGGCGTGCGCTTACTTAACTTTATGAGACACATAAAAACAACGTTACAAAAATGTTGTTGTTTAAAAAACTTATAATGAAGTCCATGATGGTTTATGTTTATCTCTGAAGGTTGAGCCACAGTAACTATTGTTGTATGTATTCTGAATTATATTCTTTTCCTTGTTGTACCTAGACAAAGCGAGGCGGCGAAACCAATGAGTTTTGGAACTAAAATAAAGAAAAATAAAAGTAAAAGGAAACTTTTATATTATATTATATATATAAAGTACACTCTTTCTCTCTCTTTTCTTGTGATTTTTTTAGTAGTAAAGTAAATATTTTTAATGGCAAACGTGCAAAAGAATAGACAGTTCCAAAAATATTTGACTCTGCCGTCAGTGACAAAATATACTTCAAAACAGGACATGTTATCAAACAATTATAACAAAAAATATATACTATTGCAAAAGAATTTAAATCACTCTTAAAAAGAAATCATAAAAAAATCTATTATTTAATTACAAAATATATTGTATAGAGTGTATTAATAACAACTGCAATTAATAAATGCAAAAAAATAACATTGTATAAATTATATGAACAAAAAAATTTTGAAACTGTAATACAACTCTGAAGGCTATTGCCTGTACCTACATTATGTACCTACTATTATAACTGAGCATCAAGAAATGCTGCAAAAGCAAATTTTGTTATTACTTACCCACTTGTAGTAAAATCAATCTATTATGTTTGTTAAATATAAAAAGTTTATATAAATACTATAAATACATTGATATAATATTGTTATATAAAGTTTGTTTTTAATCATTATATTTAAATTTTTAATTCTAAATGTGTACATGAGAGTTTTGTCCGCCGGTAAACCATTTAAAGTAGATGTAAGTTTTTTATATTTATTATTTTAAGAAAATAAGCAAATAATAAAAAAAACACATATTATATTATATTATTTGGACGAGAATATTAAACATTCAGATTTATTTAGCTATAAAACAAAAAACTATAATCGAGTAGCCTACTGCGAGAAGTACTTATGTATATTAATAACAATACATAGTGTAAAAAAAACTAAAATTCATGTTTTTCTACTACAAGTAGAAGTAGCTCTGGGCAGTATGGGCTATCTATATTAATATAATAAGTTTGTTTTTTTGTTTGTTTTTTAAAAGATAAGATCTCTGTTTCTACTGGTCCGATTTACTTTCTTTTTATTTTTCATGAAAGCTGCATTCTGCAGGAGTGCTATAGGCCATATAACATTGTGTGTGTTGTGTAATTCTTAGTTACCCTTAAATAACGAAATAACAAAAATAAGGAACGCCATTGAATTGCGTTGAGCGCGTGCGCTGCAAATATAGTTCATTATATGTCAGTACGTTGTATGATAAAAATATTCAATTTTATTAGTTCTAAAAAAAAGTCCGCGACACCGTCTATCTCTTATACAACGACAACTAATTGAAAATTGTAAGGTAATAGATATATGACCGATTTTCATTTTACATGTATATTGAAACTTACGAACGAAAGTTATTTTGCCATCAAGGAAATTTTGTGAAGATAATCTTCAGTTTTTATAGCATGTAATTAGGACACTTGTACACTTTTCGAGAAAATGTCAAATTAAAATAATTCAATGTTCTGTTTACGGCCGCAAGCCTAGGCTCGAGTTCCGCGGGGGGCGCCGATGACGTCCTATCATACAGCTACGTAGTGTTCATGACTGAATGTATCAATCTGTTGGCAAATACATGCTAATAAAAGTATTATAGGTGGTATGCGGGCAAAGCCGCGAGTGGGCCGCTAGTAAATTATGTGAGTGTAAAGTCGATTGGTTTACTAGAATCCTTTAAAGTGTTCGATTGTCTTGAAGTGTTCGAGTGTCCTGGCTCCGACAACAAACCAGATCGATGATACCATAATATTATTGTATTGTGATCTAAGCTATATCCGTGTAGGTGCTAAGACACGTTATGATACAATTATTATAGGTGGGTCAAATTCAGTTTTTTTAGATTTTATTACTTAGTTAAATAGTTAGGTTACTTGTATAATGGTTGTGGCTTAAAATAGTTTAATACTTTGTAGAGTTTAAATAATACAAAGAAGATAAACAGGAAATTATGTAATTTATATTTTATTTTTTTATATTACAGAACAATGTCTAGAAATATGAAAGGGAGTGACAGATCAAGTGGCGACGATACAGCCAGCCTTCTATAGAGGTGTACCTGGGTAAGAATCTTAAAATGTTTTTTTTATAATGGATTCAAATCCAACTTGGACAATTATTTAAAATGTTTTCTATGGTCTAGCCTGATTACAAATTTATCGGATAGAAAAAAATATTATTTTAGAAGTAATGACATATTAATTATTTTTTTTCTGTATCAAAGTTTTGTGATTATAAATAAACATTGTCTTTTATACTATTTATGTACCTATATGTACCTCTTACCAAAACAAGTAAAGAATAAATAAAATTATACCAAAAGTCTAATATACATAAAACTCTACCATTACTGAATCACTGACATACAACACATAGCTGCTGCTACGTGGGGTAGAACGCTGAAATTTATCACGAGGTTTTCTTGGAGTAACTTTTTTTTATCTTCACGCTGTATATAGCAGGGTAGGCAGATGGAATCAAGTGTTAAGACACTCTGTTTCATACTCACCAATGATTTTTTGATATTCAACGCTGCGTTTTGCCTACCACGGGATACCAGGGCGAAAAAATGAAATTATTAATAAAAAATAATTCCCCTGTGTGGGAATCGAACCCACAACCGTCGCCATTACACATGTTTGTGCCCATGCACCACGACGATGGCCTCATAAAGTACGAGTATTTGTATGACTAAGTAGATACAAAATAATTTGTAAATAATTTGTATGCTTCAAAATAATTGTTTTATTGAATTGGCTAAAACGTATATATATNACTGGGTGAACAGATTCTTATTCGTAAACTGGTTCTATTTTAATTTGGTCTAATTTTAAAAATGCCGTCCATGAGAACATCATATAAGTCTAAGATTTGCAATGAGGCCAGTCGTGGCGCAGCGGCACGAAGTGCGACTGTAAAACCGACTGGTTGTGGGTTCGATCCCCACTCGAGGAGATGAAATATTTACTTAAATTTATATTTCCATTTCTTCGCTCTGGTGTCGAGGTGAAGTGCGGCGTAGAGTTCTGCCACTCAACACGCAATACCTTCAGAATTCGGCAGAAAGCGGGGAACGGAGTGTGTTAACACTAGGTTCCCTCTGCCTACCCTGCTGTGTGNTAGAACACATAATATAATAATTATGTAGTTCAAGCGGACGAAGCCGCGAGTGGATCGCTGGTAATATAATATACCTAGCCGAACGTATATTACATTGAACGCGCCATTTTTTTTATATATATATATATATTTAATAAAAATAGTTTTATTTAAATATTATCAATAAACTGTTTTTACAATACATTTTATAAATATACATATTTTTTTTCAGAAACGAAATGCAAGGCTGTGATAAGATTCAGAAAATGAATCTATGAACTGGGAAAGGCACTATGACGATAATAAGGAAGCAGAAAAAGATAATAGATTTGCTGTTTCCTTGGTCACAGTTATTATTTATTATTGTTATATACACATAAATTTTACTATGGTTTTATAATAATTTTATAACTTATATTTTTGTTTTTTGTTTTAAGTTTCTTTATAAAAATGTAGATCAGCAATCGAACGAAAAACAACCACCAAACCAAAATGATTGAGTGGCGCAAGGGAAGCAAGCGTGTGACTGTAAACGCGACGTGTTGCAGGTTCGATTCCCACTCGAAATATTTAAAGCGCGGCGTTGAGTTCCGCTACTCAACAAGCAATGCCTTAAATTTGGCGGAAAGTGGAGAACGGAGTTTAAGGAGGCAGTGTGCATCTAATTGGTTAGGTAGATAAAAATAAGCAAGTAAAAATAAAAATAAAAAAAATATTAAAAATAAACGACTTCCCGCATAACAGGGTAGGCAGAGGCGGCCTAGTGTTAAGACACTCCGTTCCTCATCTACCGCCTAACATATATTACATAAAATATTATAAATACAATAACAGAAAAAATAACTATAATATCAGACAAAAATAATAATCAAAATGATTTAACTTTAACACAATATTCATTAATATTTTTAAATGTTGGAAGTGAGTTGTTAAGAATTAAATGCTGTTTGTTGAATATTAGTAACAAGTTGTTTTTTTAATTTTATTTTATGGTACATGTAAAAGGTATAATGAACGTATAAAAAAGTTAAGCTTACTACATACCAATTTACAATATATAAAATTGTTAAGATAAATGGTAACGACAGGGCAAAGGCAAGCTAGGCAGAAGCAGAGGGAACTTAGTGTTAAGATAATCTGTTCTCTTAAGGTCCATTTAATATCAGTATTTGGAATTAAAGTAACAGATTAAGATGAGGCCATCATGGCTTAGTGGCACAAGGATGCGGTTGTGAATTGGATTCCCACTCGAGGGAATTAAATATTTAATATTTTCTTTTCTTCGCTTTGATAACGAGACAATGTCTCAAAAATTTGACGGTAAGTATGTAACGGATAGATCTGAACAACTTTCCAGGCTCCTTCTGCCTATCCTGCTATGTGCAAGACGCAGGGTGAAGCTAAAGGAAAAATAAAAAGAAAGAATTTCTCCTATTTAATTAGACAAAGTACAGTGTTAATTTCCACTACTTACCACTTATCCCATAAAAACGAGAGGCGCTTAACAAGAAAGAAATAAGATAAATATATTATATTAAATATTTACATTTAATTATTATTTTTTACTTTATAACGCCGACAATAACGTTAAGTTTGTAAGACCCCTAATGACTGACGGACTTCGCCTCTCTATACTTTAAATTTAAGCATTTCGGAGCTTTCGCTTCAGTCTTTATTTACATCTCGACTATTACAGCAACTTTTAACAATACCATAGTGGTAGTATTAAAAATGTTGTACTTTTTTCTGTTGGTGTTCACAACAGGTGTTTTAACGGAAACAATATTTTATGATTCGTATTCGGGAAGACCTATAAGTAATGACGAAGTTAAGGTCCATATTAAACAAAATTCTACTTTGTAAGTAACGTTAACTTTTGTTTTTTATTTTGACAAATATTTTGTTTTCTTTTTTTTAAATTTCATAATGATATTAATAGTAGTAATCCATAGTCGGTTTAGATTTCCACATTCTTCATAGTTCCTATACATTCTGCGGGACCATCTCTAGACTTACTCAGAGATATGTCGCAGTAAAATATTTTTACATTCTTTGCAAACCCTTAAGTATTGAGCCTGTCTGTGTCTTCTCGCAAGCCTTCTAAAGACCAGGTTTCTTAAAACCTGATATTTATAATGAAAAAAGAAACTTAATAATAAATTATATTAATTAATATATTTTTATTTTTAATTGGATTAATTAAATTTTAAAAAAATCCTTATTTTCGTTTTAATAAAATTCCAGAAATTATAAAAAAAATATCATTTATTATGCAAAATAGTTTGTTCATTTATAATTAATATAGCAATAATGTAAGTATATGTTTAAGAAATATGAACATTTTTGATTAGTTGGTGTGTAAATGAAGTGATACCATGTAACCCCTATGAGGGGAGGAGGTTGGATGGGTCGTGCAACAATCTAAGACATCCTACTAGAGGTGCTACTCATACACCCATTTTGAGATTGTTACCAGCGGAATATGATAAAGGTAATATATCTTTTTTTTTATATATCTTTTAATCATCTTCTTTTCCACCTTTCAACTGAGTTGAAGACATTGCGTTTTGGGTGGCTCAAAGTCTCGCTATGATTTAAGAGAAGGAGAAAATGGTATGATTTATTTTTAGCTTTACACTGAATCCCGAATATAGCAGAGTAAAAAGAGGAAACATAATTAATAAATTCCTGGATATGGACGTCTTTAATGGCGGAACTCAAGGCTGTGCTTCGTTTTATTACTAGAGAAATGAAAATAACTAACTTTTAGAGTAGGAATCGTACCCAAAGCTTAGGCTGAGAAACTACAGACACAACTGCCTCATTTTAATATATCTATTTCTTAATTAAGCCGCATTAAGAGAAATATTATTAACAGATTTCGAGCCTAGACGGGCTCAGTCCGGAAGTCCCCTACCACCGGTTAGAACTGTCCGCACTACCGTCATGGCGGAAGGAAGGGTGCCGCATGCAAGGTTCACTCAACTGTTAACACATTTCTGGGTATTTATTAGTGGTGATATCGCGTCTGTGCACGACACAGGTATGTTCAACTTATAAATATTTTATGAGGCAAAGACAATTTAGTGTTAAGACACTCCACATTCTACATTTTTTTGCCGTTAAAAGATGTTGTACTGGCGGAATTCAACATCCCATTTCGTTTTATCGAGGTGGAAAAATAAAAAAATATACATATTATTTCTTTAGTGCAAACAGAGGACACGAACATTGCGCTTACATTCTAATGCTGTTATATAAAAAAATATAGTTCTAGAAGTGACACTATTGTTATGGATCAAAAAATAATAATAACTAAGTGTGTTTTTTTTCTGCACACTGTATCCCACGCAGGGCAAGCAATGGGAATCTGGGAACCTAGTGTTAAGGTACTTCAGGTTCCGTTCCCCATTTTCCGCCAAATACTAAGAGCATGGCTTATTAAGTGGCGGAACTCAACGCCTCGCTGTGCCTCGTTACCAAAGCCAGGAAATGAAAATATTAAATTATTCATATCATCGAATGAGAATGGAACACACAACCTGTTGCTTTTTAGTCACTCGCTTATTATAGTTTTATAAATAATAATGTAGGACATATAAGGAAAAAATAAATTAATAAATAACATTGCGACCATGCATTTACGCGGATATGCATATCTATATTGAACAAAATAAAAAAGCAAAACGAAAGTACTAGATTGTCAGTTAAACGTTGAATTCCTTAATAGCTATTGTAATTAGTATTTTAATGTTAAGAGAATTTTATTGTTTAAATATATAAATCGTAAATAAACATTATTCACGTTATATCCTGCCATATAGCACGCAAAGCAGGGGGTAGAGTAGCGGAACTCAAAGACGTGCTTTGTCTTGGCACCAAAGCGAGAAAATTAAAATTGTTTATTCCCCTGAGTAGGATTCGAGCCCACGACCGCCTCAATTACACATTGCGTTAAAAATATATATCATTCTAATATGTTTATTTTAGTCAATTATATAAAATGGATAACTTACTGCTGTGAAGATAAGGGAAAAACTGATAAAAAGTGCACCCCAATAAGGGTCCCTCACGATGATCCTGTACACAGATTCTCATCTATAAGATGTCTGAATTTAACAAGACCTGAGAGCTTTCAGTCTATGAAGTGTATCAAAAATGGCACTGTACCAGAGCGTGTAAGTAATACACGCAAAGTTTGTATAAAAATAATACGCGTATTTAGTTTATGAAATTAATTCGATATTGTTTTCATATTTAGATATATTTTTTTATCTTTTGCGCTATCAAATTATATCGATATTATGTAGATACATGATATCGCTTAAAGCGTGGCCTCTGTGCTATTGAGAACCTAGCGTCAAGACACTTTGTTGTCCACTTTTCAACGCTGCGGTTTGTTTCACCAGGACAATGAAGTGAAAATAGAACCCATAACCACCGCTTTTTCAGTCAGAAGCTAGCTATTTCATTGAGCGACGAAAACATATTCATGCTTATATTTATTAAATATAGACTATAGAGTTCGAGCATTCAACAAAAAATGTTATTATTTTGCCAAAAAATAGAGAGATATCTCACTGACTTTTCTTTAATAGATATATAAAGTGAAAAATGAATTCTATTCTCACATAACAGATAAACACAGCCACACCGTTATTCGACCTATCTCATCTTTACGGAGCATCATTAAAATCATTAAATGCCAAAAGTAGACTTTTTGACAAGGGCTTGTTGAAATTTGAAGTAAGCAAAGGAAAAATTTGGCCACCTAGCGTGAAGGGGAAAGATAATTTGTGTTTTCTTAACGAATTGCCCTATGAAACTAGATGCCACGATGCACGTAAGATTTTTATTTCATTATTTTTTCAACTTCACCCTCTTTTTCAGGCACAGGGCATGTACTACCTACATAGGGTTAAGGCATTCATGAGGTTTTCTCGCTTTTAGTTCAGTTTTAAGACATTCCGTGTTGACTGGTGGAACTCAACACTGCGCTAATTAACATTAACTAATTTGAAATTTATAGCTTCCCCGTGGCAGGTCAATCTAACCCACAACTGTCGCGTTTATAGTTGGATCTATTCGATTGAATGCTTTTTACTCAACCGATTTGAGTAATTTGTTAAAGACACCATACATATGTGTTTTGTTTGGTTAAATACATAATATATTAAATGTGGCGAAGTGACACACCACATCGCCACATCTTCGTAAAATCTTTTTATACATACTCTAAGAAGTTAAAGTAAAATCTATGTTTTAAAAGTTACTTCAAATCATATACATAATTTATGAATCCTGTAATGCAAGAACATTATTTTACATCAATTAAGTATGTCTTATATCTTCACGCTGCTTGAGGACCCCATTCCTCCCCAGCCTGCATGAGGCATGTATGAAGAGGTTGATGACAGTAGACGAGGCGAAAGAAGTATGTAGAGAACGTAGCGTTTAGCACTCCGTTCTCTCTGACTACCCCGCTAGGGATAAAGCGTGAAGTTAGTTATAGATTTACACTGTATTTCAAATCAAATGAAAATAACTTACATCTGCTAGTGGGTATCGAATCCACACCCCCCGAATATACAATGAGACGTCTACGACTTCAATTATTTATTATAATTTTATACATTTCTATAGCGGAAGCTGGCGCCAACAGTGTGCTGGGAATAAACCTATTCACGATATGGCTTTGGCGTCTCCACAACCGTGTAGCACTCGGACTGGCTTCAGTGAACCCCTGCTGGAACGATGAAAGGCTGTTCTTTACGGCTAGAGAAATCGTTATTGCTATGACTATGCAGGTTTATTATTACGAAATGATGTCTGCTTTGATGGGTAAGTTTTTTTTTATATATAAGAGGGCAGAAGAGGATTTTGTGATAAAATATTCTGGAATATAGCTTTATGACCAATTTCGAAATATTACGTTTTGAATGACGGAACTAAGCTAAATTATAAATAAAACTCGGGAATCGAACCCACGACCACTTTGTAAATCGTCAAATATCCTGTAATGTATATCTTATTAGATTAGATTTTTTTTAGTTTAGATCTTTGCCAGTTTTGATAATTTTATATTGATATATATACTTATATATACATATATTTCTTCATTGTTAACTAAAACATGTTATTATTAAAATTTTACATACAGGTTACGACAATTTAGTACGATCTGGTGTTCTATCGCCATACAAAGAATATAGAGATTTTTACGACGAAGATGTTATACCACAAATATCACTTGAGTTCCCGTATATTCTACGTTGGGCACATACAATGCAAGAAGGAAAATTAAAGTAAAATATTCTTTTATTCAAATAAAAAAATATATATTTAGGCTTAATTTGGTTGTCGTGGCTCAGCATCAAAGCTTCTGAAATGCGGTGGTGGGATCGATTCCCACTCGGGAGTATGAATAATTATTAGAAAGCAAAGCGCAGCGTTAAGATCCACCGCTGATCACGAAATATCTCGATATTTTTGGATGATATGTGGAGAATGGAGTATTTTAAAACTAGGTTCCCTCTGCCAACTCTGTTGCTATATGCGGGATACAGCGTGAAGTTCATATGGCAATAAAATTTCTAAAGGAGATATTTACTTTCAGAATGTATGACAGTAGTGGTGTGTACTTGAAAGAGACTAAATTAGTCAACTTGACGCTGAGGACTGGTTATTTAGAGGACAACCTGGAATACATCACTCAAGGAGCGTTTAGACAGCCCTGCGCTAAATTTGACTATGTTGTTGATCCCGATGTAAGTTTCTCTGCTTTTTTGACTTTGACTTTTGATTTGACTAGGTCCGTAAGTTCCTTTTGCAAACCCTGCTATGTGCGGGATACAGCGTTAAACCAAAAAAGAAAAGAAAAAAATACATACAAGTTGTACCAGTAAAAAATTGGTAGTTTACATCAATTTTTTATCTCGCTAACCTTTTATCTAACTGTAATAGTGATTACTCATACAAGATAACATCTTACATTTAAAATTAACCTTCCATAACTGAATCGTGTTCGTCTATTAAACATAAAAAGATTTCTTTAGAACGCATTGTAATTAAACAAGAAAATTAAAAACAGTTACAGCGAATGTATCAGATAGCGGCACAAGTAGTATGACCGGTAAATAAAATAAAAAATATAAACATTCATTTTTTTATTATAACAAGGCCGTCGCGGCACGTTTTTTCTTCCTCGATTTGGTAGACACAGCGAGGGCTATTGTGGTGTAGGGGATTAAGAGTGCGACTTTAAACGCGGCGGTTGGGGGTTCGATTCCCACTCTGGGGAGTGAAATGCTAAGTATTTTTGTATGCTACGTGCTATGTATCAACATTCAATGGGTAGCTAATACAAATTAAACAATATTAATTTCATTAATTTACTTTTTTTTTATTAGATAGCAGAAACCGCTCTGGGACCTCATCAAAATGCAGCTGACCTCCTTAGTAGCGATCTGATGAAAAATCGTTACTTTCTGTTCGCACCATATATAAAGTACAGGAAGATCTGTTCGGGCAAAACTTATCGTACTTTTGACGATTTAATTGACGTTATTGATCCTGAGGTAAGTTACGATTTGATATTATAATATTTAAGAATTCACGCTGTCCGTTCTGCATATAGCGAGGTGACAAAGGGAATGTAGGAACCTAATGTAAAATTATGAATGATTTCGTTCCCCAATATCCGTCGAATTCTGGAAGTATTGCGTGCTGAGTGGCGGAATTCAACGCCACAATTAATCTCGTTGCCAGAGCAAGGAAATGAAAATATTAAATATTTTGCTTTCCCGAGTGGGAATCGAAACCACGACAGTCGAGTTTACGGTCACACGTTTGTGCTACTAAACCAGAGGAGCCTCGACGTTCTTATATTTAGTTTTAGATATTCATTATAAAATGACGTCTAATTAGAACATATCTGTTTATAGAAAAATAATATTAAAATCGTTTGAAACTAGTACGCTAGACTGTTAGAAAACTGCTAGGAGTCCATGTCCATTGTTATAATTTTAATCGGGCGAGTGTTCGTATATGTATATGAAACAAAGCGTAAAATTTATTATTTTATCTGAGTTAAAATGAAAGGCTATGAAAGGATATAAAAGAGTAAATAAAATTGTTGAATTATTATGGCAAAAATTTCAAAAGAAATTAAAATATTGAAATGTGTTTTTCATGTTAAGAAGAAATGGAGGTCAGTCGTGGCGCAGTGGCACAAAGTGTGACTGTAAAACCGACTGGTTGTGGGTTGATCCCCATTTGAGGAGATGAATGATATATACTTACATTTATATTTTCATTTCTTCGCTTTGGTGTCGAGACAAAGCGCGAAAGCTGATTTATTTTATGGTAAGAATAATGTCAGGTATGTTCAGAACAATATTGGCGCAGTGGCACAGGCGCGCCACTGTAAACGCAACAGGTTAAAGGTTCGTTGCCGGCTCTTGACACTATCCTATATACTAACGTATTGGAAGGGCTTCATTGTATTATAATTGAGTAAAGAAGTTTTATTTATCTCTCAAATTATGCTAATATAATTAGAAAGAAATGTGATACATCACTCTGTTCTCCTAAATAAACTAAATGTTAAGTGACGGAGCCCAACGTTACGTAAAACCCGTGACGTTAATAAGTTAAGTTAATAAGACGTTAATAAGGCAAGTTAAGTTAAGGCCAGTTAGTTGAGGCCAGTCGTGGCGCAGTGGCATAAAGTGTGACTGTAAAACCTATTGGTTGTGGGTTCGATCCCCACTCGAGGAGATGAAATATTTACTTAAATTTATATTTCCATTNGAGAATAATACGTAAGCTACAATTTATGTTAAGATTTTATATAATTTTGCTATAAGATAACAATAAGCTTAAACGAACGAAGCCGCAGGCGTGTTGCTATTTTCTCATAATTTTTGAACTGCATAAAATAATATCCTTCTCCTGTGTCATTTTGTATAAAACATAAAAAAATATCATAAAAAAACTAAATAGCATAAAAAAACTCACATATGAACACAAACAAACATCAATTAAAGTACAGTTTAATCTAAAAAATAATACGATTTAATAAATTTTAAGTTTCATTAACATTTGAAGGTTAACAACATAAAATACCTAGTAATTATGAAGTGTTGCAAATATATATTTTGTATATTACTCGAAACAATATTTGCTGCACATTTTTTACCTGTACCTACCTTTTGCAATTTCGAAGGTATGCTTAGAAAACTTGGTCACCAAGTATATATCACTATTGAAAGTCTAGCGTAATTAAAAAAAATCTTTTATCGTCCAACCATTATATGGATACTATATTTTTAACATTTTTAAAACGTCAATCCACACTTAGGAAAGAAAAATACTTATTTAGTAAACGTATAAAAATTTAAACGTAACGGGACTCGAACTCGCGCCTTCTGGAAACCTAGCCTAGCTTAGTGGTCATAGCGCCTGGTCGGTTTCCAGGAGGCGCGGGTTCGAGTCCCGCTACGTTCAAAAAAAAAATTATATGTTTTCTAAATAAGCATGAATACGATGTTGTAGGTTCGACTGATGATTGATATAAAAATGTTTATTAGTATTGTATATGTTACTAGAAAAAATTGTATTACAGAACAACTACTAGAAGTAAGAAAAGCCTCAATTGCACAGATTCTATGTGCGGTGGGGGATGATGTCTCTTATATACAACCCCACGCTTTCTACAGAGACGGACCAGGGTGAGTCATATTAAAGTAAACTTTTTTCATGCTTTATATATTATATTTTATACATAAATACATTATACATTAATTGTGAAAAAAAATATTAAAAAAAAGAAGACTATTTTCTATTTTTTTTTTAACTTCAAACGGTATCCTGCATATAGCATGATAGGCAAAAGAAATCTAATGTTAAAGCACTCCGCTCTCCTTTGTCCAAACAATTTTCGAGATATTTCATGTTGAGTGGCGGAACTCAACGCTGCGATCAACTGTATAATGACTTCTTTCTCTACCTATCCAAATTCGAAATGATTCTAGTAGCGCCGCTTACCAACACGCAATGCCTAGAGAATTCGGCGGAAAGTGGAGAACGGAAGTGTCTTAACACTAGGTTCCCAGGTCTACATTGCAATGTGAAGCTAAACAAACTTATCAGGTACCTAGCGGGGCAGCTAAAGAGAACGGAGCGCTAAACGCTACAATCTCTGCATACCTCCTTTGCCTCGTCCACTGTCCTCAATGTCTACATACAGGTTCACAATCCTCATGATTTTTATATGTTCTTCCTCCAGTGTCATCCGTACTATGTTCTAGAAGGTCAATCAAGGTCATACTTACGTAACTTTTGTTTCAGGAACGAAATGCGAAGCTGTAATAAAATTCAAAAGATGAATCTATGGGCATGGCGAGACCAGACCTGTAATAATAGTTATCCCAATAATAATTACAATATTTAATTATTTTATAAATTAAAATATTGAGATAATTTAATTTGATTTAAATTATATCGAACTAAATGAGAGATCTATGTAAAATGTACGGTGTACAAAAACAAGGTATTATATTATAAATATGTTTTTTAACAATAATATTATATATTAATTTAAACAATAATATTATAACATATTGTGAATATAATAAATAAATTAATTAAAATATTTTTGTTTATTTTATTTGCATTATACTTTACGTAAAAATATATTAACACAAAGAGGCCAGTTTTAGCGCCGGGGTACAAGTTGTGGCGACGATGCGACAGGTCACCGGTTCGATTTCCACTCGTTGGGTACGAGGGCATCGAAGCAAAACGTGGCGTTGAGTTCTAACACTCAACAAGCAATGCCTCCTCCTGTCGGTGGAAAGTGTAAAAGATTTACTTTAACAGAAGGTTAAGCGTGAAGCCAATAAAATACTTAAAACAATATGTGGTTAAGAAAATATCATTCAGCATCTAGGACTTGCATCTATTGAACGCTGTTCATACTTTAAATAGGTACTACTTATGCATAAGTAAAAGTACTCCATATGTAGTTTTTTCCTTGAAGATTAAAATTGAGTATTAATTAACATAACAAAAATTAAGTTAAATATTAAGGTTATACGGAAAAGAATTGACAGCCAACTCCTTTCCGTATAAAATATATATAAAAACTTATATATATAGAAACACGTCTTCTTATTTTACATGTACTGTAACAGTATGTACCTTGGGTATAAGTTAAAAATAAATAAATAAATAAAATAAAATATGCATGGCAATACATATAAATAACATAGTTAATTATGAATAATACAAACTATATATTTTTAATATCATATTAATTGAGACGAGTTCGTGTATTGTCGTCCCGAGTCCCGTAGCGACATTAACTATGTCGTGGCTGACGCCGTCTCGCAGTACGCTCGCGGTACGCAAGCTATGCAGTCGTTGACATATTATATACCACTTGACTTGGTATACGACTAGTAGGTGTGTGATGCTGTTATGTCCCAGGTCCGGTGTATGTAGTAGTGTCCGCCCTCACACGGGTGTGTGGTGCTATTTTATGTCCTGGAACTCTGGTGTATGTAGTAGTGTCCGCCTACGGTTCGAGACACGACTGTGGGGTGTGTGCCGTGCGTTTATTTAACATATCGGCCGCCTAGCGGTAGTGCGTTCGTTCCAACGACTTATATTGATCTCACAAATCAATCAACATCACGAATCACCATTCTAATACAATCTTAATATAAACAAGCGTAACAAGTACCTTCGGAAAGATCACACACAAACGTCCCGGAGGGTTCAACGATGACTGTAAAGCCACGGTCTGGTCGGAACTCACGGTGTAGGGGCGGGGCGGTGCCCGTACTCTTTCTTCCTTTTATTATAACTAGTTCGCAGTTATAGTGGAGAGGAAGATAGGACGCGCTCTTGGCTTTTCTTCGGACGAGCTTCGAGTTATGACAATGTCATATTGTCGAGTTTCCAGTTATCTAAATAACTGACACAAGAACAACTTCTGATGGCAAATATTATATCTTATTAAAGCGATACCTTCTAATGGCATAATATGGAATTCTTAATACTGTTACCTCTGAATCTCTAAAAGGTTTTGGGTTCTTCACGATCACAACTATAAACGGTTCTAACCAGTAGACACATCACGAGCCAAGGCATTATTTATTAAATAATATTTTCAAAGGAGTTTGGGATATCAGTTACAGTACATAGATGCGACCAATTAAATCAGTTTAATTTATATCTTATTTTATACTACTTACTACTATAATAAATTCCTTAATTTCCTACATTTAAAAAAAATATTTCGAGGCCGTCGTGTCGCAGCGGCACAGTCTAAAAAAAAATCTATTTTAATAAAAAAATCTATTTTAATATCAAATTAAGAAATACTTAACTAGAAAAGCAGACTAGAACTTAAATATAAATAGTATTCCGCAAATCAAACTACAGAGCGACTATAGAAATTTCACTAACTCTTTTTCTGACCTAAAACACTGCAGTGCGAAAGAAGTGTACAACGCTTATACAGATTCATTAATTATATTTGTACATATGTACGTGCTTGATGTATGAAATGACTTATAAAAGTTATATTTTAATTTTAGTATATTTTTTGTAATGCCACTGTTTTTTAAAAAAATATGAAATAAAAAATTAATCTTTAATTATTATATTAACATTCTGCCTGTGTTGACATTGATGCCGTGGTGCAGCGGCCAAGCGTCTGACTGTAGAATTGACGGTTGTGGGTTGATTAACACTCGAGGGAGTGATTTTTTTTCATTTTAACTCATTGCTAAGCAGATGAAGATGAGTGTCTTAGACATTAGCTTCTGTCTGTTTACCTATACATATATTTGTAGGATACAACGTGAAACTAAAAAAAACACAAAAATAAACAAACGGAGATATTTTCATTTTCACAGAAAAATATTTAAAAGTAAACCAAAATAAAAACGACAATTAAAACAGCTCCAACTTGATGTCTGGTTTATTTATGTTATTTTTTTAAATATACATAATTTTGTCCTGCGCTACATTGACTAAGCCGTCTGTGTTGACATTGAGTTAATCCGCCAGTTCACTGCAATATGTTTCTTTGGCGAGTTTAATATTCGGCCTCATCCGGTACTGAGTTGGCAATATTACCGTTTGTACAACGGATTTCGGGCTAATCGCCGGGTTATTGGCGAAGGTTATTAGGTGACTTTGAATAGACGTACTGGTTTATTGATTTTACCTAAAGTTGCTTTTTATTACACTATACAAACATACATGAATAGTAATATAAAATCTTACTATTAGTGGAATTTATTATATTTTATTCCGATATTTAAATATGCTATCGTTGCGCAGGGGGCCAAGCGAGCGGCTGTAAAAGTGACAGTTGTGAGTTCGATATCCCACTTGAGGGAATGACGAATTTAATATTTTCATTTCTTCGCTCTGGTAACCAGACAAAACGTGGTCTTGAAAAAAAACTATATTTAATAAACAAAAAATAATTGAATGTACAAAATATCTTTTCAGTGACATTCCTTTGTTTATTATTGTTCTCTTTTTTATAAACAGCTTAACTAAGCTAACATTTTTTTGTTCTAGTGTTAATTTTTTAAAATATCTATGTAAGCATTTTTAGAACAAAATGTAAAAAGAAATTTGGAAAATTTGAAGTATTATCAAAGAAAATGTCTTATATACGCTGCCCTTAATATCATGATACAAAACAACCTTAAACTAAATCACGATTACAGATTCTGATCACAGTATAGGAATGGGGTCACATTTGAAAACATCGGTTTTCTGAACGTGAGGGTAGAGCCACTTAAATGGTTAAAAATAACAATAAAATATAAATACAGATATATATAGATACCTTTACTCAATTTAGTGGCAAGGTACTTTGCTATAAATTTGCATTTATTTTTAAATTAACTTAATATGATTTATGATATAAATTAAAGAACATTAAACAAGTAATATATTTTTTATGAACTATTTTAGTTTTATTTGACACCTTAAAATT
The DNA here is from genome assembly GCA_013403705.1 of Heliconius hermathena. Taxonomy (NCBI): domain Eukaryota; kingdom Metazoa; phylum Arthropoda; class Insecta; order Lepidoptera; family Nymphalidae; genus Heliconius; species Heliconius hermathena. The sequence goes on from JAAIXJ010001758.1 coordinate 342,663, forward strand.
ACAATATGTATTCTCTCTAAGATGAAATTTACAAGAGCCACGGCTATTTCCAAAACAAAATTAGGTTATAATTTCCTTTATGTAGCTGTAGTATATTATTCCAGGTTATCTTCTGACTTACTCAATATCTCTAGCTGTTGTGTGTTTTCATCATAGTCATTATGATTAACGATATTTCGTGATGGTCAATATTTTAGAAATTTCTGAGATCGTCTTGACATATTCAAGAAAATAACAAATAAATCAAATATAAGTAAAAACTCCAGAAAGAGGCTAGTCGTGGCGCAGGGGCACAAAGTGTGACTGTAAAATCGACTGGTGGTGGGTTCGATCCACACTCGAGAAATGAAATATTTATTTACATTTATATTTTCATGTCTTCGCTCTGGTATCGAGGCAAAGCGTGGCGTTGAGTTCCGCCCCTCAACACGCAATGCCTTCATAACTCGGCGGAAAGTAGGGAACGGAGTGTATTAACACTAGGTTCCCTCTGCCTATCCTGCTGTGTGCGGGATACAGCGCGAAGCTGATTTTTTTTAAAGTAAAAAGTGATCATTAATATATTTGTAAAGATAAAAATAAAACAATCTGTAACTAACATAAAATATTAACAAATAAATGATAAAATCAACGACATTTTCAATGCTCAAAAAATACGAAAACACTAAATTATCTTAAATTTTAGGACTCTAGCTCTCATTCACTAACTTAGCCATCACACAAATGAGGCCCGGCACCACAAAAGCGCGAGCCACGCTGACAACAAGAATAAAGAAGGTACTTTACCGTACCTTTCTATTCTTTTTCTATTTACTCAGAGCATAGGAAGCATAGGAACGACGTCAACGTAATTTTTCCGAGAATTATCGGTTAAGTAAATCTAGTGTCATATTTCAATACCTATTAAAATATACTATTTATACCTAGTGTTAAGACACTCCGTTATCCAATTTCTGCACATTTTTTCGGGACGGAACCGAATACCGGGCTTCGTCTTGTTACCAGAGCGGAAGAAAAAGTATTTTGCTAAATGCATCAGAGAAGTTCTCACAATAGGTCGTTTTAAAAATTAGTAAGGGGCCTCACCCACTTTCCTCCCTCAACCCTTGATAATTTTTGGAAGAAAGAAGAAGATGGTTGTGGGTTCGAGGTCCAATGGAGAAAATGAAATTGTTCATATTTTCATTTCAAAGTAGGAATCATAAAAATGCGACGTCGAATTCCGCCACTGAACATCCAATATCTTTAAAATTGGGGCGGAAAATGGAAACCAGTGTCCTAAAAACGTTCCCTCTGACTACTCTGCATAAAAAAAACTTCAAAATAAAATTATCTTTCAACTCCTTCAATATCGTTATATTTTTTCTATTCAACAAACAAACGACGTGCCAAGGGTCGCGTTATTCAATTTCACTTATGCGTATGGCAAATAGAGAAAAACATATCGAAATGGGATGAAAATGAGCAGTTATGGTCACCATCGTGATTGCCTATTCTGATCACATACGCCAAGAATCGGTTTACATTTGGGAACATTTGGTACGTGACGTCTGACAAATATGTGGGGTTAATGCGGGTCAAGAAGGCGTTATAAAATAAACATGATGGTGTATATAAGTATCTGTTTATGTAGAAGGTACAACTATTAACGCTTATTATTATTTAGATTTTTTTTATTTTTTTATTAAATATACATATATTAGACAGATAGAAAATAATGTATCAACACTCTTTTCACAGCTTTCAGCCTGAATTTAAAACATTGTGTTTTCTGTTTTTCACCTAAAGTAACTAAAAACTTAAGAAATAAAAATTATCTACTATTTGCGTTTTCAGTGAGACATTGTCCCAAATTAGATTTATTTAAAGTACCACTTGTTTAAATTTATATGACGTTTAAATAGTGTGAAAACTTGGTCTTTTAACAAAAAGCTTTGTTAAAATTTTAAAGTGTTCTGTTCATCAAATAAATATCTATAAAATTGGCTAGTATTGAACATAGAACGGTAGCTGCTTTTCGTTTTTCCCGCATTGCAGGATGGGCAGAGTAAGCCTAGTGTTAACATATTCTTTCCGCCCAATTTTCAAGATATTGTGTGTGGAGGGCGGAATTCAGGAAAATAATTGATTCATAAAACCTGTTGAATTGAACCACGTTTTATCAACAATCAGATACTGTCCCATTGCGCCAAGATGGTCTCAAAAAAGGTATTTTATTAATACATCGATTATTTTCTGTGGCTATCTTAAGTTGAAATAGATATGTTCCATTGTTTTTAAGCCGATTTTTGATGTAAATATACCTAATAGAAAACTTAATTATAATTAATTTCATTATTCATTGAAATCGATGCTGTATAAGGCAAAATAATAATAATAATAGATACAAAAAAGTTTCACCTTTGTTTCGCCTAGGTAGGTAGAAGAAACCTAATGTGAATACGTTCTCCTGTTTCCGCTCGAAACGTAACTCAACGCCGTGCATTGTCTATCAGACCAAGGAAGTGAAAATAAATTAAATATAATTATTCCCCTGATTTTAATATTATTTATAAGAGTACAATTTTAACTAAATATTGAAATTGCGTTTGCTTCTAACGTCTTTCAGACCACAGCATTAGCATAGTATTTCGCTTTGAATATTATATTTTAGATTCAGAAAATGCAGATCTGAGCAAGAAATATTAATTAAAAGATGGAAGCCAGAATTATATTAAAGGACGGACAGACGGAACTTTTTTTTGCTAAAAAATGATATAAATCTTATGGTGTCGTTGGGAATTTGCTTGGGTGGATAAAATGGTAAATAGATAACTTATTTTTCATCTAAATGAACATAACATTTTAATAAATATATAAATTATATATAATATATACTATATTATATTGACTAGATTTCCGCTCACGGTTTCGCCTGAATGGACTACACGATTATGATCATTTCTTTTTTCTGTTTTGGGTAAGTGAACAAAAATGCTTATTACGACATAAAATTACAAACCTTTGATGTTTCTATTTTTATATAATTACGTATCTAAAATAGAAAGATAACACATGTAAAGCTAGATTAAACAGTTTGTTTGTGAAAACAACATTAAAATCCGTTGCATAGTTTGAAATATTTAAGCGTACATCTGCGGGAAGTTAATAATGTTATTTTATTATTTAATTAAATTAATCAGAAATCAGGTTCACGCTGTATCCCGCACACAGCAGAGTAGGCAGAAGAAAACCTAGTGTTAAGACACTCCGTTCCTCACTTTCGGCCGAATTCTGAATGTATTGCGTTTTGAGTGGCGGAACTCAACGCCGCGCTCTGCCTCGACACCAGAGCGAAGAAATGGAATTGAGTCGCGAACTAGTTATACATATGTAACTATCATTAATATTTCATTCGTTAAATTTGCCTTGCCCAAAAGGATTTACACTAAATTTACATATTTCTAAATTCGGTACATTACTGCCAGTTTTGCTTGTTATTATAGCACTTTATCGTGTTATGACACCGCACTGATTTGGTGAAAATTAATTATTAACTGTGTATTTGTTGTTTCATAATATTATGAAGATTGCTATAGGACAGTGTTGTGGGATCAATCACCTCTCGGAGGAATGATCATATTAAAATCTATTTTATTTCCACGAATAAGAGAGGTGGCTTGAATCCTGTAGCAACATGTACATGTAATGATATTTACATCTACATGTTGCTATCGATCGAAAGTTTATATGATTTTATAATTTGGTTCCCATCAGGAAAATGTAAATGAACTTATTTAGAAAACGTATAAAAATTTGACGTTGCGGGACTCGAACCCGCGCCTTTTGGAATCCCACCAGGCGCTCCGATCATTAAACCATACATTTTCATCAAGCTACGTCGAAATTTTTATACGCTTGTTACAACTTATTTATGTTGTTAGTATCTCTGTAGGGAGATTTTTACAAATTTCCGCTACCCAAAGATAATTATTAAGAGTTATCGTTTGGCAAGAGAGAATGCTATTTATTAAATATTTTTTACATTTTTTTAAAGTGTTATTCCACATTTAGGAAAGAAAAATACTTATTTAGATGTAAATGTTTTAAGTACGACCTAAAATGCCCCGTACTTAAAATATTTCCTTTTCTTAATCCACGATAAACGATGAAGAGCTATGACGTTAGATTTCGCCACTTAACATGGAACAAATCCACCGAGAGAGAGAGACTCCCTTGCACTGCGAAATATAGAAGACTAGTTTAATAAATGTACGTTGAAGAGCGCAGCGGCACAACCCCGTTTTTAAAGGCGACCGTTGGGGTTCCGATATCCAGTAGGGGGACAACAATTTTCGTTTTCTTTAATGTGGTCTTGTTAAGACAAAGCACAACGTCGAGTTCTGCTACTCAACACGAAATGTCTCAAAATTTTAGCGAAAAGGCAACGGCATTTTTATTACACTAGATGCCCTCTGCCGGGATTCAGCGTAATTTTTTTTTAATAAAGTGCTTTAAACTGTTTTCATGTATATATTAAGTAACCTTATGAATAGGCAATAACTCTATAGCGGCGAGCACCGGTTAATGACAGCTGTATGGCGAGGTATACAGATTAATGCCAATTTGGTTAGGCGTTAAGGGTATTCTTTTACATACGTAATATATTATATAAAGAGAGTATATTTTAAAAATCGAATTGTTTCGTTTTTTTTTTCATAATTAATGTTTTTCGTAGCTTTGTTTTTATATTATATGTTATAAATGGTATTTTTAAATAATTTAAAATTAAAATTCAATTCTACAATTATTTGCAATGTGAAGAAACCGAAAGATGGGAAACGAAATAGTATAGATGAGAGAAAGTGAAAAAAATAAAATAAGGTTGTTCATGATTAGATTAGATTAGATTAGATTTTTGATAGAAAGTATAACCATTCTAAAGATTTCTTATTCGTTATATATATAGCTTATAAAATATTAAATTTCGTGCCCGCTTCAAACGGACTTCATAACTACTAGCACATTGATATAGTTTTTCAGCGTCTTGCTGTATCCTGCACATAGCAGGGTAGGCAGAAGAAGCTTGGAAACCTAGTGTTAAGACAATCCGTTCCCATTAAGATTCACCACCTCATTCGTTGATCTCTCGAGGTATTGTGTTGAGTGGCATAACTTAACGCCTTACTTGGCCTCATTATCAAAGCGACGTAATGAACAATAAAATTTATTCTCCCAAGTCGGTATCCAATCCACAACTGTCACGTTACAGTCGCACGCTTATGTACCTGCGCCACGACGCCTACGACTTTCTTTATTTTAATTTTCCTCTTATCTTCTCTTTAAGCAATAAATACCTCGTTATGGAAGCGACATTGTTTTTCAACTTAGTTCTATATTTCGCATATAGCAGTCAACAGAGCAGAAAAAGCAAAACAAAATTATACATTTTCACCTTATGGGAGATTGAACCCAAATCCATCATGTTCATATTAAAACACTGCGTCTCCACATGATGTCGTCAATATAATAAATATTTCCATTTACTTCACATCTTAGCTTCATAAGAAACCTTTGGTTAAAGCAAATGTCTGGTTGCTGAACGGTAATTGTTTATAACACGATACGCCGGCGTCGCTCGCGGCTGCTAACCTACGGAACCTAATGATGAATAGGGTGTAATTTATTACGCTTTTATATGCCTGGTATACTTACAAGTGCAGCGGCTGGCATTGAATAAAGGAACACACAATACACATAGTAACGGGTTCATTTCAAAAGTTTTTTAGCTTCACGTTGTATCCTGCACGTAGCAAGATAGCGGGAACCCGGGAACCTTGTGTTAAGACATTCCATTCTTATTAAGTTACTACCGTTTATGACTTTCTTCCGAAGGGGCATTGCGTGTTGAATGGCAGAACTCAACGTCGCGCTTTGCCTCGTTACCAGAGCCAGGAAATGAATACATTTAAAATTGAACTGGTACAATCACGACGCCGACGGCCTCAAAAAAAAAATTAGTATTTCTTTTAATTTCACACATCTCTTGCATTTAATAGGTAGTATCTATAAATACTATTCTCTTTTTCATCAATCCTCAGTTGACTTTTGAAATACACATAGATTGCTTCGTGTAACAAGACCACTTGAAGACATTGGTATTCATCTTATATACGTATTCTATATTATATCTTATTCTTATTATTTTGTGTTAAATGTATCTTTTGTCTGAAATAACAAATATTCTATTCTAAAATCACCTAAAAAGCATGACCTCATGCTCCCCCCGAGGGCGTGTTCGGACAGGTTGATGACAGTTAACGAGAGAATAGAGCAATATTTAGTGACCGCAGCATTCGGCGCTCATTTTCTTCAGTTTCTACAAATTCAGCCCTTGTGCCACAAAGACTATAACAATTATCTCAATTCGATATGTCAGGATAAAGACGAGCATGCACAAAAATTTCAAACCAGGAAAAAATCACAACCTTCTTTCGGGAATTCAAGCCGAAAACGTGGGTGAAAATGATGAGGAAAAGTAGCTAACCGAGATAGACCAAGTGAAGGAAAGGTGACGATCATATTGCGAGAACGTGTACACAGACACCAACCCACAATCTACACTCATACCGAACGTGGACCAACGGTATATGGAATACCATATCATGGAATCGGAGGTTAGATATGCGTTGCTTAAAGTCAAAACAAACAAATCAGCCGGTAGAGATAGTATTTTTTATGAAGTGCTTAAGCAGTTAGGTGATCATGAATTATGCTGTATTCATGCTATGAAATATGGAAAACAGGTATGTAGATGAGTCGTGGACTGGTTGAAATCCCGGCAGATTCCATTGCTTAAAATCTACCGGACTTACATCTCATTCCAGCAAGATAATGCTACATGTAGGAAAATTTCAATCATATGGATCAAAGTCGAGGATAATTCGAGCAGCAGACCGAAAAAAGATAGATGCATTAGAAATGTGGTGCTGGAGATGAATGCTCCGTATACCATGGACATTCAAACGCACCAACATATCATTGAGCAGCTTCAGATTAAATATCGGCTATCAACTATTTGCTATCAAATGTTTTTGGCTCCTTTGGTCATATTGCACGTCGGTCACCAGACAATATTGATACTCTTATAGTTATAGGGAAAGTAGAAGGGAAAAGCGGCAAAGTACCTAGTCGTTGGTGTGACTAACGCCCAATATTAATAATTATCTCCTACGTCAATCTTAGATTGTTCCATATATCTATCCAATCTCTAGATTGGATAGACATATGGAACAATCGAAGATTGACGTAGGAGATAGATTATTAATATTGGGCGTAAGTTAATACACATACTGGTCTCTCAATAACAACTGCCTTAGGAGAAGTCAGGAACCGAACCAGATGGAAGCAGCTACAAAGCCATGACGGCATTAAAGGGGCACTACCTTCAGTCATGAAGAATATGAGTAAAAAGAAGAGTGGAGGACAGAGTGTCTTAACTTTCCATTTAATTCTGAAGGCCTTGCCTTATTATCACATCGAGGAGATGAAAATATAAAACGTTTCATGTCTCCAACTTTAATCCAAACTCACAACCGCCGCGTTTACAGTCACCTAATATAAAAGTTGTGCACCTCCGCTGTCTCTAAAACTTGGTGAAAAATGGGAAATAATTCTCTTAATGAAAATGAAGTGTTTAAAAACTAGGTTCCCAGGTTCCTTCTACCTACCCTGCTATATGCGGGATACAGTGTAAAGCTAAAAAAAGTGTATTAACACTATGTTCCATCTGCTATCTCGGAAAAAGCGTGAAACCACTTATTTTTTACAAGTTTCTCTACAGGTGAATCATAAATCAAAAATATCTTAACACCACATCATTTAAAATTACATTTCAGTTTGCTTCATGAATTTTCTATATAAAAATTACTAGAAAATTGTTCATTTTTAGTAGATTTTGCGTAAAATAATAGTTTTTTAATAATATTTCTTTATAAATTTGAGGCCGGTCGTGGCGCAGCGGCACGAGGTGTGACTGCAAAACCGACTGGTTGTGGGTTCGATCCCCACTCGAGGAGATGAAATATTTACTTAAATTTATATTTCCATTTCTTCGCTCTGGTGTCGAGGTTAAGCGCGGCGTTGAGTTCTGCCACTCAACACGCAATGCCTCCAGAATTCGGCAGAAAGTGGGGAACGGAGTGTCTTAACACTAGGTTCCCTCTGCCTACCCTGCTGTGTGCGGGATACAGCGTGAAGCTAATTTTTATTTCTTTATAAGCTGTGAATCAGCTTATGGTTGATATAAAATATTAGTCATCTCGTGATCAAAACTAAGGAAGTGTAGCTTCCTGAGTTTTGATCACGAGACGTTATACGTTTAATATAGAGTTCTAAATATTTTTATGTGTTTAGGATACTTTTTACAATATTTTATTGAAATTTATTAGAAAAGTTCCTTCTTTTTACTTTTGTGGTTTAATAGTCAACAGGGCTCGCTCACTAAACACGAGAGTTTTGCGAAATTTTGCGTATTCAGAAGTGCGACTCAATGCTGCGCTCTGTCTTGTTACTGGGAAATGAAAATAAATAATTTTCCCTAATGGAAATCGAACTCGAAATCGTTGAATTACAATACGTTGTGCCGCTACACCACGATGTTTACACAATATGGAAATTTTGTGCTCCTTATGGGGTTGCCATTGGCTAAATTACCGATGCTGGACAAAACCTTAAAAAACTGCTTATTTGGATAATTAAATGGTTTTTGTGTGTTAACCACTCAGAATTACAACATCATAAATGAAATACTCAAGTTTACCAAGAGAATTATACACCTTTTTCTTTCAGAACAAAAATAATTAGGGTTCGACGCCCCAAGCGAGAAAAAATCTTAAAATTGTTTTTCAGCTAGTGCAATCTTAAAATGTTTGTTCGGCGTTGAAATTCACCACTACTATTGTAGTGGTTGGGGGGGAAAGTGGAGAAGAATCAGCGAAGGGAATCTTTAAACAAGGTTCTCTTTGCTTATGCTGCTATGCGGGAAAATACTTTAAATTATTTTTTTTTGTATATCATCGTCATTCCCCAATAATAATAAAAAAAACAAGTAACTTCAAGGAAAATATATCAGTATTACAAATATAAATAAAGTAATCCCCATCCAAGACGATTGAAATGTTTGTCGCGTCATTTGGACGAAACGTAGTGTGGTGTGAAATGGCGCGTGCCGTCCGGTACCGAGTTCCGCTCTATCGGAAAATATCTAATGGAGACTTGGTTAACGATCACGTGTTTGCTGGGTGTTTTTGTGAATAGCTAAATGTTAACCGACTTCAAAAAGGTATTGGGACTCGATAATATTCTTTAGCTTCACGCTGTATCCCGCGTATAGCAGGATAGAAAGCAGAGGGAAAGTGGATTCATCGTCTATTGTTAAGACATTACGTTCCCAGTTTTCTGTTTCAAGCCTGAGATTTGTCTTGTTCAAAAAATAAATATTCATTAGCCCATGAGAATTAAGCCCAAAACCGTCACGCTTACAGTCAGTGGATATACCGCTGCACCACGACTGTCTCTATAACTTTTTTTTTATAATACGTTTTTGAAATGTAGGTTAAAAAATTGAAATTGAATTGATACTGACCTTTATTTTTAGTTTACTGTATATATATTCATAATATATCTATATGTATTTACTTGAGATATATGAGACTATCAGTAGGCATCTAGTATCTAATATCAGTCTCACGAGATGCACATTAGTCTGTAATTAAAGACAATTAGTGCGGTGGACCGTCTGTCTACCTTTGATTATAACCTGCTAATAGTAATACTGTTATATTGTTATAGTGCAATAGGGCCGTAGTTTAAGTTTAAGCTAACATATAGTTGTGGGTTCGATTCCCAAACAATGGATATTTAAAATATTTTAGAAGAATCTTCGTTCTATTCAACAAAATGCGGCATTCAATTACATCTATAAAACGTATTTTTTCCGTTCCCTGAGAGAGATTCGAAACCGCAACCGTCATCTTTACAGTCACGCGCTTGTACAACTGCACCATGATGGTAAGCTATGTTTTTATTATATGAAATTTGTCACTTATATATATAAATTTAAATAACAATAAAGTCATCACTAAGTGACTAATATACTGATGTTGTCAGGTCAGTCAATTTCTAATTTGTGTTGGTTCGCCGCAAAATTATACGTGTGGTTTAAAATATATATGTATATATATCATATATATATTGAGGCCAGTTTTGGCTTAGGACTTCAAACGTGCGACAGTAAATTCTACAGGTCGTGGGTTCGATTCTCACTCAAGGGGTTGAAGTACTTAATATTTCATTTCCTTGCTCTGGTAACACTGGCGTTCAGTTTCGCTACTCAACACGCAATGCCCCCATAATTCGGTGGAAAGTGAGAAATGGAAAAGTCTTAACGGGAAATAATATTTCAACACTAGGTTTCCAGGTTTCCTCTGCTTTACCTGTCATATATTAGATAGACCTATATATGCTTACATTATATATTTTTTTGACTTAAGGTTATTTATATGTATCTACCCTTTAAGGGTTCCGTATCTCTTGAAGAAAAAAAACTCTTATAATATCACTTTGTTGTCCATCCGTCCATCTGTTTGTGTGTATATATGTATATCAAGAGCCTTTATCTCAGGAACACTTTGAGGTGTCTTGCTTGGCATGCATATTCTAATACATATTTTATTAGTGTTGTATGACGCACTAACTGTACGAAACCCTCGGCGGGGAAGTCCGACTTGCGCTTATCCGGATTTTTTATCTCCACAATTTCTTGACACTACTAGGTTCGTTATATGTGCCCGGTTTTTATAAAAAGAAAATATCTTATTAGACAAAACCGGAGTATCGAATAACACTTACCAAATATATATTTATAGGAGAGATGAATAAACAAAAAAAATAATAATATAAGCCGTGCTTACTTGTTACTTTCACAAGCTTAGCTTAGCTTCAAAGTTCAAATAAAAAATCAAGCTATTTTTATCCTTATTTCGGAGAAATAGAGGATGAAATGGACAAACTTATATGTAAAGGGCAATAAGTGGCGATCAAATTGAGATATGTAGCGACACGTGTGGGTTATTACTTTACGAGTGTGTGGACAAACTATGTATGATATTGCTTATTGGGTGGAAAAAGAATCTTTAGACATTTTGTGGGGTAGTTGGATTGTTTAATACTATATTTTCGTATTTCATTCTGAGATTACTTACGAAGAGTGCATTTTAAGCTACGTAGAGCTCCATTTTGTTAAAAAAAGTAAAGTTTAAATGACAAATACGACTACAGAATTTAGTGTTGAAATTCTCATATTTTCTTCCATTTTCGTCAGCGATATTTTTTTCTAACATATTTGATCCTGGTACCATCAGCACATTTAATCACTTATTTTCCCTTCTACGAGGAGTACAGAAAACGATAACTTAAGTAATATTTAAGTATCGAAGTTTTCTTAGGCTTCGGCCATAAATGTAATAAGCTATGAAAAATGATGGTCATGACGTTGGCAAGTCATGGACAGGACCATTTATCAATATTGGTTAGTATCGTACCAGCGAAATATATTACTTTTACTTATTTAACAAGACGAGAATTATAGGCAATTTTCTGAATGCTTATACCACGCTTACAAAGTTTTTTTTGCGCCACGCTGTATCCTGCATTTAAGGATGGATAAAAGTAAAGGGAACCTAGTGTTCAAACTCTCTTTTTTTTAGCGTTAGTAGTGAAGTGGGCACGTGGGAGTGCGCTCTCTCTGTGGGGATAGAATCCATAATCATCGCGTTTAAGGCCATATACTATCCGCCGGCCTGAGTTCGTTGATGGTGGGTTCAAATCGTTTTAAAGGGAAATTAATAGTACCTATTTATAGTTAGATGACATTACATTATCCAATTACACAATATGCTGCGTTCCATTTTTTAACCCACAACTTCTAAAATTCCAGGAAAAATATTATAAAAAAAAATATTTTTCTGTAAAAATACAGAATAAATAGCAAATTTGAGATCTAACGAAAAGCTAATACAAAAACAAAATACAATTCCGCGAAAACTACAACTAAGTATAATATTTACCTAAACAAAAAAAAACCATACAATTTCAATTTCACGCACAGTTTAGGAGTTTCAATGGCCCACACATACATATTTCTGGAAAACCACACGTTTCCTAAACCAAATCGAATGTCACACGCGCTTTGATCCAACCGTCATTTTGCACTTCGTTTGAGCTACCATCTGGGCGTGGAGTCAAAGGAGCATCAATGTTCTGTGAATTGTTATTGTGGTACTCGAAATAGACATATTTTGTTCTTAGATTTTGTTCTTAGATTTCTTACATTTTATAAAGGATTTTTGTTTAAATTTATGTTATTACGTATTTAAAATATAATATTTTAATTTTCTCGCTCTGGTAAAGAGACAAAACGCGGTGTTGGGTTCCGTCACCAGGAGTGTCTTAATAACAGAGGTGTGTCTTAACAATGGTCCCCATTCCCTTTACCCACCTAGCCTACTATGTTCCGGATGCAGCGTGAAGCATAAAAAAACTATAAACGAGAAGATTGTGAATGCGCCTTTCTATTCCAACTTGGGGCTGTTTTAATTTTTTCTTACAGAAATTACGACATTCTTTTTTTCTATCTAGTATCTTAAAACTTACTTCTTTTTGTCTACCTTCCTCTGCAAGATATCACCAAGACCCTTAGAAACAACGTGGATGGTAAATGTAAATATTTAGGGATATGATTAGGTCCTAAATACGATTTCATTTACAGAAACAAGCGTGGCGCAGGGGCACAAAGTGTGCCTGTAAACGCGACTGGTTGTTGATTCGATCCATTCGAGGAAATGAAATATTTATTTAAATTTATATTTTCATTTCTTCGCTTTGGTGTTGAGGTAAACGGCGCAGCGTTGTTTGTTATTATGTAAGTAAATGTTACACTCTTTCTTTCTATTTCACGACATATCCTGCAGACTTCTGCAGAATATATCGTAGGGTAGGCAAAGAGAAGCTAGTGGTAAGACTCTCTGTCCCCCAGTTTCCGCCCAATTTTCGAGATATTTGGTGTTGAATTTAGTTACTAGAAAAAAAATCCCGGAGTGAGAATAGAACCTAAGCCAATAAAGCATTTACGATCAGTCGTCACGGCCTAATACTAAAAACTTAATAAAACTCAATTAATTTTATTTAATATATTAATTACCATTTAGAAGTACATCATAATATAGTACCTACATTATTTCCTTTGCCTATGCTAATTTAAATATTAAAATTAGTTTTGATATAAAGCAAACATTGTTTCAGGCGTTTAAATTCATCAAAGTAATAGATGAAGAAACTGTTTTGATTTCGCCCTTTACTTGTGTTATGTCTAACAATTATGTAAATTACATTTTTGTAGAGGAAATTTAGCTCCAGACTCTGTGTTTCTATTTTTAGAAATTCTATTATATACGATAGGCTTGGATTCAAATGTTGCTTAAAAAATATATTTTTTTGGTTTCATGCTGTATCCCTTACATAAAAGGGTAGACAACAGCAACCTGGGAACCTCGTGTCAAGAGACATTCTGTTCTCAATAAGACACTTTGGGTCCCCACTCTTTTTGCCGAATTCTTAAGGCATTGCGTGTTAACTGGCGTAACTGACGTCGCGCTTTGCCTCGTTACCAGAACGAGGAAATGAAAATATTATATTTCATAAAGTGAAAATATTAAATAATTCATTTCCTCAACTGGGAACTGCAAAGAAATAATGCTTGCCTTTCAGGGAGAATACTCGATACTGGAGGTAAAGCTCAAGGAGGCAGAAGCCGTCATATATAACAACGATACCGCCCAAACCATTACAGGCAACATGAACGGCAGTTACATGGCGGTGTATAATGATGCAGTTGGCTTTGTGGAGTTGGATGAAGAGGAAACCAGACAAATAGGCAACCTCAAATTCAAATTAACTGGTAATAATCCCATTGTAGTCGTCGCCAAGTGCACGAAAGTGATGCTGGAGGATAAAATGCTAAAGATGGCCAGAAACTTCGACAGCACTCTAGAACCCACATCATCAGCGGAATGGGAGGTACCTGGGATGCAGTGGGTAAATGGGGTCCCCGGATGCGGTAAAACAACTTGGATTCTAAAATACTTTGACTTGAATAAAGACATTATCATCACCACTACCACAGAGCCAGCCAAAGAACTCCGGGAGAAGCTGTCGGTAAATATAGAGAACTTAGTAAAAAGTAAGGTTTGCACTATGGCTTCAATATTGGTTAACGGGGTTAGAAAATCAGAAAGATGCAAGCGCTTTATGGTAGATGAATCCCTAATGAATCATTTTGGAGCAGTAGTGACGGCTGCTAGAATCGACCAAGAAGAAGAATTACTACTGATCGGAGATGTAAATCAACTTCCCTATATTGACCGGGAGAATCTCTTTAATATGTTTTACCGCAGTCCATCCCAAATGCTAAGCATAAGCAAAAACCTACTGTGTATCCATAGAAGTCCCATGGACGTCGCTTACGCCCTACGAGAAATATACTGCGGTATATACTCAGCGAAAAAGGCAGTACACTCCCTTCATATTGTAAACATCAAGGCGACGCCGGTACCAAAAGACCTAAAAAACACCTTCTACCTCACTTTTACGCAAGAGGAAAAAGACTCCATGATTCAACAAGGATACGGGGTGAGTATAGGTTCAAAGGTGTTAACGATTCACGAAGCTCAAGGTCTGACGAACGTAATGGTAGTAGTAGAGAACATGAAGTCGGAAAAATTACAGCTGCATGATAGCGTACCGCACGCAGTCGTCGCAATAACGCGACACACTTACAGCTGCTACTACTACAGCGGCAGCGAAGACGATGCAGTCAAAAGGCTGATCCGTAGTGCAACAATGGCAATGACGAAAGGCATTGTGGAATACAATTTAAAAATGACCATTAAAGATAGAAACGAAGTGGTCATATCTTCTTTAGTAGAGGTTATGACCACTTCGGTTATACCTTCCACATTCTGTATCCATCCTCCGATAGGCAATTAGAATAAAAAACAAAACTATATATAAGTTGTAAAATTGTATAATAATAGATGTTAAGTTAATTGATAATAAGTGAAATGTTTACAAAAAGGCAATCTAAAAATACCTGGACTTTCTTAGGAATTAAATATCTAGATGATTATTTCTAGTTATAAGCCTAGTTTAAGTGGCAGATAAATATACTATTATTAGCTTTTTGATTAGCTATGATTAGCTGATAATAATGAAAAAGTTAAAAAAAAGTACGGACCACGTATCTGTAGTGTTTAGTTAAAATTATATAAAAAAAACTGGGAATCGACCTGTCGCGTTTACAGTCGCGAGTTCGTGTCCCTGTGCCAAAACTGGCCTATTAGTTTAGAAATTACTGGATTTAATTTAAAAAAATTTTTAGTGTTGGATATCCTATTTATCGAGGACGGTTTCAGGGTATATGACATGAAATTTATCATTACAAAGAATATAAGAAAGTTTCAGACATAACTAATAGCGATCTTCATTTGACCATTGAATTTTCCTCTATGTTATGCATACTGTAATGTATATATTAATTTTCTTCTTTATAGGTGCAGGCAATTATTAACTGGATCTTTTTTTAACATGCATTCTCTGCTTATTTTGTAAGATAATATCTTCTTTACTGTACAACTTCCTTCTTGTGTTCTTCATACAACGTGACATTGGCGAGGTGACTTGTGCACTACTGGCACGTTCGGAATGCCAAAATGGAAGAACAGAACAGAACCACATAAAAGCTAGTCACTAAAGATACAACTGCGGCAAGTACAGCCATAGCAAAGTACGCACAGCAAATAAGAGAAGGGGCCGAGGTTGATTCACTCATGAATATTCACCCGCAAATATTACGCCTTAACTATGTTTTGACGGGGTTAGGTCGCTACCTTTATATTGACACTCGCTGGTAGCACGCAGATTTGCATTCAGATATTTGCCTTTGTCCTGAAATAAAGAATTTAGGCGATATATTTATCCGTTATAATCATCTTCTTCTTCACTCTTTATCCACTCGTAGTAGGTAGGATCATGGCGTCTAGTTCCTCCAATCTTCGCCCGGATAGCGTGTTAAGTGGCTGAAGCCCCACGCCCAAATCAAAGAAATATTGTTATGTTTTACAGCCAAAGCTGTACATGTGTTGACATATAATTGATTTAAAAAAAGTCCCGCTGAGTTTCTTGTGCCGGTTCTTCTCAGGTCTGAGGCATTAACTTTAGAGAACAGGTGGTAAATTATTTGAAATGAAGCATGTAACTTCTTATTTTGAATAAAATGATTGACTTTGAATTTGACTTTTATAATATATAGTTATATACATAATATAGTTAATATATAGTTATATTTTTAGCTTCTAATATATACAAATGTCGTTGTTAATTAGGTATTATATCCCAATACCTACCTACATACCCCAATATCAATATTAAAACAGCAGTCTTAATCGAATCAATAATCAACAATACGTTCGTAAACACGGTTGTAATTAGCGATATCATAACTGTTGTTTGTTCTGTCTTCGTTTTCATAACTTTATTATAATTTCAATACAATTTGAATGTTTTAATGAAAGTTGGTATTGGCATTCAAATCCATGTTGATTTTTGTTGTTTTGGAGAATTACGATATAAGCCGTTTGGAAATTTGACCTTATAGTGTTTTAAGATATTTGTTAAATATTTTATAGCACTATAAAATCAAATTACATTAGAAATATTTCAAATAAAAAATAAATAAAGCAGTCGCTTGTTTTTTTTGCGAAGCTAAAGGAACCTAGTCTTACGCTACTTCCTAACTTTCTGCTTAATTTTCCAGACATTGCATGTTGAGGGACAGAACTCAAAGCGGGAAAGTAAAAATAACTAGGATCAGACAAATTGGTGAATTTGTCTGACCCTAGTTATTTTTACTTTAATATATAAAAAAAATACAGATAAGAAAGAGACATTTCGGATAAACATATTAAAATTGTGTGAATATCGAAGGACGTCTGTATGTGTAACGGGAATATATAATAGTAGTAATTTAGTAGTATTTGTTGTTATAGATATAACAGAAATACACCATCTGTGAAAATTTGAACGTTTATACCATTGGGGTATGAAACTGTTAAGATACACCGTTTTCTAGTTTCCTCGTAATTTTGGAGACATTGCTTATTGAGTGGCGGAACCCAACACCGCACTTTGCCTACTCCATGGGGAATTTCCTGAGTGGAAATCGAACCCATAGACAACAAACACACAATAATATTAAATTCATTTTATTTCATTTGAATTCGAATATAAATTTTTCATAAAATAAATTAACGTATCTGTAGTATTGAAGTTGAAATTTTAAATATTCATTGAAATCGTAATCAGTTATTAAAACTATTTGTGGAAACTGATATGGGAAACGTGATTCGCGCTTTTATATAAATATTCAACACTCAAGTTTACCTTTTTAACCGACTCTTTTCACCGGAAAAGAAGAGGTTCTATATTCCATAACTATTGTAACGTTAACATTTAGCAGTAGACAAGAAAAAACTGCTGGTTATATTTTTTTAGCTGTATGCTGTAGCATGTAGCAGGATAAGCAGAAGGAACCTATAAACTTGGACTACGATTTTGGTTGGTCTTGGTTACGACTTGCCTCAACGGCCTTTCAAATTTTAGCATTCTAAAACCAAATTACCTACTAATCAAAACGTTCTACCCTCAAAACTATAAAAAATCTGAAAATTACATATTAAATCTTCCATTTTGATCACCTCAGCACAACGTCTATATCAAACCGCAAGTCACACGCCATTACCTACAGATATTAGCGTCGTGGAGCACTCGCTCGTAAGATATTGCGTTAAACGTCGGCAATAATGTAACATATGAAGTTAACGCTTGAACACGATTAGTGATTAAGAATTATGTATATATGTTATATAAGTATGTAACTCGCTCTTCTACCAATACGATACAATAAGGAGAAAATCTCCTTTTATATAGTTTTTTAGCTTCACTCTGTATTCCGCATGTAGCAAAAATTGTAAACATCTCAACACTTTTTAATTATTTAGAATAATAGTTTTTAAAAATAATTAAGCTAATATTTATTTTTATTTAAATAATAATATTGGGTCGATTGATCAAAATCTTTAGCCTGTATTCATATCTGGTACAAAATTTCCACACAAAGAACTCAATGTCACTCTGTACTCCATACTTGAACTAATTAGAGCATTATAAAAATACATTTATATTTATAATTCCCTAGTCGGTTTTAAGGACAAAATCATTAAGATTGCGTAGTCCGTCCGTATGTCTGTCTGTCTGTATATCACCAGTCTGTATCTCATAAACCGTGGTAGTTACTGAGTTATTAGAAATTTTCACAGATGACGTATTTATGTTGCCGCTGTAATAATAAATACTAAAAAGCAGAATAAAATAAATATTTAAGGGAGCCCCCATGCAACTACCATGATTTTTTTGCAGTTTGTATAGATAATAGTACAGAGCCCTTCGTAAACGAGTCCGACTAGCCCTCGGCTGGATTACTGAACTGATAACCTCCATATTCACTTAGATAAGTGCCAACTGTGCCACAATAGAGTGTTCATAATTCATAATTATAATATTCCTGGACGTTTTGACGTGGTCGCATCTGTTGCGGCTCACCGTCCACACCGACGCAGGTTATTAAAATGTCAGATTTGACGATGTGTTCAGTTCTGGTACACATCATTAACTTGAAAATACCTTGTGAATGTTGAGACTGGGCTATATTGTAGCAATTTGGATATGCTATTTTTTTCAGCTTCACGTAGTATCCCGCAAGGAAGGCAGAGGGAATCTGTGATAAGAAGCTCCATTCCTATTAAAATTCTTCTGTTCCCCCTTTCCGCAAAATTCTTTAGACATTGTAGGTTAAGTGACGGAACTTAACGCCGTGCTTGCGTCAACACCAGACCGTATAAATTGGATGTTCTATTTAGTAAAATATTAAACAACTTAATGTTTGTGGGAATTATAAAACACAAAATCTCTTTTTTGATGTAGGAATTTAGGGAAATCCTCCCTTGGTGCTCTCCTATATTTTCCGAGGACCCCACATGGCAAATTTCAATGTACTACGACGCGTAGTTCCGGCTGTGCGTTGCCTGTCAGTCACTAAAAAAGGGAAGAATTTTATATATAAAGCTAAAGCTTTTTTAAGAGTTTTTACTTTTTGAATGGATGTGGATTCAAATCCCGAAATCAAAAAGGATATTCAAAATATATCATCGTTTCATGCGATCAAAATTGGTCAAGCTGATACTAATATAGTCAATACTTAATTTAATGATGTCGTAGCACAGTCAGGTCAGAGTGAGCGTCTGATTATAAATATGATTGTTGTGGGTTCTTTTGAGTAGAGATTCGGAAACATTAATTATTATATTTCCTATTCTGGAAGATAAAGTGCGGCGTTGAGTTACGCTATTCCACACGCAACGTCTGAAATTTAGGCGGATTAAAGTATGCACCTGAAAAAGATATAAAATTACGTATATCGTAATATCCCCTGAAACCACCAAATTTTATAGATTTATGAGGCTGAAGAATATATTAGTAAGTACGCATACAGTCTTAACAACATATTAGACTATTAATCCTCAAAATTTCAGCTTTGTTAAAATGACATAGGTCAGAGGGCCCAGTCTATATCTATGGTCTCGAAGGAAAGAAATAATAATTATTAATTTCCGTTAATTTTTAATTTTCGAGTCAGTG
The DNA here is from genome assembly GCA_013403705.1 of Heliconius hermathena. NCBI lineage: Eukaryota > Metazoa > Arthropoda > Insecta > Lepidoptera > Nymphalidae > Heliconius > Heliconius hermathena. Next base: position 362,511 of record JAAIXJ010001758.1, read on the forward strand.
GGTGGGGAACGAAATGTCTCAATCCTAGGTTCCCTCTGGTTACTGCTATTTAAGCAAGAAAAAAAATTCTATAATAAGTACTTATAAGGCTATAACATCTATTATCGTGGTACAGATATTTTCATACATATATAGAAGTATTGTTCTATACTTTACGATTTTTTTATTATTTTTAGGCCAGAAAATCCATAACGCTTCTTTGTTACGTATTAAAGTGCACAGTCATAAAGTACCAAGTAATTACAAGGGGTTGGGGCAAATATGTGACAATGTGGGTGTGGAACAAAAGTTTCTGTTTTACTTTAATATTTCACTTCTGTCGCGGGAAAAGATTTTCTCTGATTAAAAATGTTCTTTTTGTGAATACTAGGTATACAAGCTGGCTTTATTCTTTTGTGTGCTTTTTGAATTACTTTATTAAAATATGTATGTATATTGTATTATATATACAATGTACATTTATTATGTTTATATACATATGTGTTTTATTGTAAAATCTTAATTTTTTTTTATATCAATGTTCATAATGTATTCATAAGGAAAGGCAGTAGGTACTTTAAAATCAGTCAGTTTTTTGAAGAGCATTCTTCATCTGGTGATGAATACCCATTGAAATCGAGGAAAACCCCCGAATTTAAATTTATTTTTTTACAGTAATTTTGTCGAACAAAATACTTTATTACAAACAAACAAAAAAAATAAAAACTATTGTTTTGATTTCTGTTACATTGATAAAGGCTCCCAATAATATTTCTTCATATGACATCTTTCATGTACAGAAAGCGATTAGTGACAATTTCATTGTATGTATAGATTTTAATTTCTGTTTCTTATAAAATTGTAACTAGTAAAATTATATAAAAATTGTATATTTTAGCAAATGTTTAAATCTATTGGGAGCTATATAACTAATACGTTTAAACACCCTCATAATATGTTAATAATTTAAACTAATCACGAGGAACTACACTACAAAGACTTTACTGCGAAATTTTGAACATTATGCAAACGAAGCATAGTAACTGTGAAGTTTTAACTGGTTATTACCTTCATGTATGACAATCTCTATTTTGAAAGCCATTGTTATATATAAATACCATGCTATGTTTGTTAGCACGTATTCTAGTTAAATATTTTGTTATTTAATATAATTGTTATATTTTAATTTTAATAATAAAATAAGGAAATCGTCTTGCTTGTTTGATTCCCACTCGAGAATGAGTAGAATCGGAATCCCATGAGTAGAATCGGAACGGAGTGTTTTATTCAGTACCCTTGGCCTATCTTGCTATATGCGATTTGCCATAGCATCTTCGCTTCGAAGAATATTTCGCTTTTGGACAGTATTCATTTGTGGCGAAACTCAACGCCGTACGGCGTTGTTTTAATAGAGCGGGCATATGGAAACAATTCATTCCTATGAGGTCAAATTTTCAGCTGTGAGCGCCATGAAAGCCAAGACGGAGTGATTTAACACTGCTATCACCATTAGATTTCTAAAACAGTAAGTGGTTTAAAAAAAATACTTGTTTACTTATTGCTGAAACTGTATATCAGCAGCCAGTGGAAACGCAGAGGCATAAGCTTTCAACTGTAAGCACTACGGTTGTGGATTCAATCCTCACTCGAGGAAAAAAATTAATAATATTTTTATTTCTTCGCTCGGGTTATGAGGCAAAGCGCGGTGTTGAATGCTGCCAATTAATCACAATGTCGTGAGAATTCGACGGAAAGTCAGAAAATGAAGTGTCTTAATAGTAATAGAGTGTTTTAACACTAGATTCCTCTGCCTGTCCTGCTATATATGGGATACAACATAATAAAAAAAACTTTATATTGTCTATTATTTATTATTATCTATTCGGCAGAAAGTGGGGTACGGAGTGTCTTAACACTAGGTTCCCTCTGCCTACTCTGCTGTGTGCGGGATACAGCGTGAAGCTGATTTTAATTTTATATTATCTATACTTTATAACTGTTACTGCTTAATAACATAATTTTAACCATCACTCTTCCGATAAGAAACCGTATACTAGTTTGACAAGATAGTTTACAGATTTACAAAGTTATATAAACAGTTTGTATATACCTATACCTATATACATAAAGACTATTTTGCCATATTGCAAAGTAAATTTCAATGGTAAAAACCTTTCAAAGACAAAGTGATGTTCCAAGACGCTCACAAAAGGGCCCACGCCTCGTTTAGATTTCAAAAGATATTGTTAGCGACGGCAAGAGAACATAAGGGGACGTATATATTTTCTTCTATTACTGTTGAACAAGTTTTAGAATTTAATAAAAGTGAATTCGTTTGAAAATTCTATTTTGTAATATGTTTTTTTTTACTTTCACTCTGTATCCCGCATATAGAAGGGTAGCAGAGGAATCCTAGTGAAAGAGCCTAGTGTTAAGAAACTCCGTTCCTGTTAAAAAAAGTTTCGTTCCATACTTTCCGTCGAATTCTGGTGACATTGTGCGTTGAGTGGCGGAGTTCAAGGCCTAATACAATTTTTCCAATGATATATCAATAAATGAAATGTGCATTGGATAACTAAATATATTTTTTTATTCTTATATGTTCTGTAATATTTTTTTATAATAATAACTTAATATATTTAATTTACACTTTTATTAGTTTGACTAGTAACTATGTTATAAAATGCAAGAAACTTAATTTGATCACTTGTAATAATTGTATAGATACCAATGAAACGTGGTAATTACACATAGCTTAGGTAATATTGTAAAATTGAACTGGTCTGATGATGGCAGGACCTGAACCGCAGAACTCTGCGGTGGTTACTAGTAAACTAATTAACTAGGCTCATATAACTTACAGCTTTGAAAGAATAGTTAAAATTATTTATGAAAAAAAATGTGGGTGGTAATAGAGGTAGACCTAGACCTCGGTTGACTCGGGGATCCTCTTGATGCTGTATTCTAGAAAGAATACAGCATCAAGAGGATTCCCCGTAGGGGATGTTAGGAGAGATTGTTTACAGTGGACAAGGCGAAAAACGTATGCAGAGACCGTAGCGCTTGGAGCTCCTTTCCCTCTGGCTACCCCGATATGGATCTATATCACTTTACTTGTAGCACTTGTTGTATAATGTATTGTTTTTTTTTTAATTGAAATATTATTATTTACGATCATTAGAGGTGTGGGGTATGGGAGCGCGACGATGTTAATGAGACGAGACCTTATGTTCAACTCTTTTATTATATATTTAATTTGGTTATTTATACGCTACAAAACAATAGCGGAAAATAATTACACCATTGTATTTGTAGCGAATAAATGTAGGACGCTGGTTTAGTGTGTTTACAATTGTTGTTTATGAACAATATTAAGTATTGTGCAATACCCCTACAGAGGTTTTTGCCGGATATTTAAGAAAATATTTATTAGTTAATTATTCTCTTCATTTCGCGTAATTGTTCCAGATATTATACACATGTAATATCTGAAATTATTTATTTATACCTACATTAAAACAAAAAAATAATCCAAATATTAGTAATTCCCCGGAGTGGATATTGAACACACATCCGACACATTTACAGTCAGACGTAACTTTAAGGCTTCGGAGCAACTCCTATTTTCGTGAACTATAGACCAGTTTTTTATTCCAAGGATCTTACATGCTAAATATCAGCGTTATACTCCGCATAAGCTAAACGTTCAACAACAGAAGGGTTTTATACAAAAGTATAGACAGATATCACGATACGTAGTTTTAAATCAAAGAAATATAATACTACAAGTTATTTAAATAAAATTACTAAAATAATATAAAATGGAAGTTCCTAATAACATTATAAAGCAGTTCCACATTTCTCAAACATTTCGCACGTTATAGAAGCGTTAAAGCGAGAACAAAAGGGTGTTTGAAACTAAACTTATACGGCGGTCTGTTAACTCACATACAACTTCCAGATGCGTGAGCTTCGTCTGTATGCTCGTTGTTCTATAAAGATAGTTATTTTCTTATTTTATAGCAAGAATTTTGTCTAAAATTATAAAGGTTTTTTTTCAGGCGTTTGTTTTAATTTTGCCAAAGCAAAAGAGAAAATAGAGTTAAAATATTACGTTCTCTTTATATGTATTATATGAGGCCAGTCGTGGAGCAGAGGCACGAAGTGTGACTGTAAAACCGACTGGTTGTGGGTTCGATCCCCACTCGAGGAGATGAAATATTTACTTAAATTTATATTCGCTCTGGTTGTCGAGGCTAAGCGCGGCGTTGAGTTCTGCCACTCAACACGCAAACCCTCCACAATTCGGCAGAAAGTGGGGAACGGAGTATCTTAACACTAGGTTCCCTCTACCTACCCTGCTGTGTGCTTGATACAGCGTGAAGCTGATTTATTTTTTTATTTTAAAAACGTCGTGGATTACGCAGACTTTCAAATCAAACAATCGTCCACCAATCCAAGGAATTTCATATTTTGAATTTTTAGTATTTTCACGCTGTATCCCACATAAAGCATCGTAGCCAAAGGAAACTTATCATTAACACCGATGATCTTCACTTTCAATTTTAGAGAAATGGTTTGTTGAGTGGCAGAAACTAACATCACGCTTTGTTTTGCCACCAGATTTTCCAGCGAGGAAATGAAAGTAATTAATTCTTTTTTTATTCATTACTTCTAATGAACTAACCTCGACACCAGAGCGAAGAAATGGAAATATAAATTTAAGTAAATATTTCATCTCCTCGAGTGGGGATCGAACCCACAACCAGTCGGTTTAACAGTCACACCTCGTGCCGCTGCGCCACGACCGGCCTCTAATTTATATTTCCATTTCTTCGCTCTGGTGTCGAGGTTAAGCGCGGCGTTGAGTTCTGCCACTTAACACGCAATGCCTCCAGAATTCGGCAGAAAGTGGGGAACGGGAGTGTCTTAACACTAGGTTCCCTCTGCCTACCCTGCTGTGTGCGGGATACAGCGTGAAGCTGATTTATTTATTTTTATTTATTTCTAATGAACTAAAAATTTCACGAGCCATACGCGTCTCACGCATAATACAATAATTAAATAATCAAGCCTAGTTTTCTTGGAAATTATCTGAAGATTTTTCATATATAATAGTTAATTACACAGGATGAGACGATGAATTACCGCCAATATTCTAGAAAATAGGCGGAAAACGGTGAAGGGTTTAATTCTTCTCTGCTTCTATTGCATAAGAGAGAAGAAAACAATTGTTAATAAGAAAAGTAAACAAAAAAATGATACGAAGAATTGTGTTGCCTATGCATTCTATGAGCCTAATTTTAGAAAATATAAATAATAATAAAATAATGAAAAGAAGCAAAAAAAAAAAGAATATTTATGTAACGATAAAGTAGTCAGTTTAATGCTGTATTCTGGCTTTATAGCACGGTAGAGCTAAGACACTCCGTTCTGAATTTTTGGCACCTAATCGAAAAATTGTCTTTCATTATCGTAACGTAATGTAATTGACAAAAGTAGAGAAATCTAAGCTTTCCCTCTGCTTACCCGTATATATGCGTAATGCAGCGTGAAGCTAAGAAAAAGTTATTGCTATAAAATAATAAGATAAAACATTTCTAATCTGCTTTGCATCTTTCACTTAGCAATACTTTGACGCTGTCTGTACAATGGCCGCTTTGAAACCCGAGCCGGCTTTTGACGTCGAACTTACGTGTTATTACAGCTTTCAAGACTCTATGCTGTGTGATATTCTTAGAATATAACGTTTCATTTATAAATTTTCTAATGGCATTAGAATGGAGATTAATTTAACCCTACAGTTTGTCTTATTAATGAAAATAAATAATTTCTCCGAGTGAGAATCGAACCTATAGCGTCGCGTTTAAGCTCACAAGCTGTGCCGCTGAGCCGCGACGGCCTCACAATAAATAACTTATCAAAGAAACCCCAAAAAACAATTAACAACATAAATACATACATATATTTAATTTTAAATAACGTTTTAATCCAATTAGCGCCTCGTAATGTCGCACCGAGGTGTAATTTACTGTCTGCATCGAAATCATTCCATTTTAAATTCATTTTGCTCGGTAATTGGAAACTGGTTATTTTAATTCCAAAATAATAGATAATGTTAAGGGTTAACCCTAGATTATTATTTGATTATATTTTCGTTAAATTTGATAGCGTATTAAAATTCATGAATATATTTTTTTAAATATTTTAAATCGTCCATTTTTAGTCGACACCTTAAGCTATCACTTTTTTTATCAGCTTTACAATGTAGTTGTGTACAGAACACCCTGTTGTGTGCGGAATGCACCGCACACAACAGGGTGTTCTGTACACAACTACCCTTTTGTGTGTGATAAGATACTCCGTTCCACATTTTTCGACATATTCTGAAGGCATTGCGTGTCGATTGGCGGAACTTAACGCCGCGTTTTGCCTCGACATCAGAGTAAAGAAAAGAAAATATAAACTTAAATAACTATTTCATTTCCTCGAGTGGAGATCGAACCCACAACCAGTCGCATTTACAGTCACACATTTGTGCCTCTGCGCCGCGACTGGACTCAAGTTTTAAGATAAGATACTTATTAGGGAGAAGAATGCAAGAGAAAAAAAATCCAAAAAGTTGTTGTGGGAGGCCCAGGGAAGATTTATACCTGGAAGAGAGTATATGGATCAGAATTTTTCCNATATATATATATATATATATATATATATATATATATATATATAGCGAGTATGAAGAATAACGTGCTCAGTCAAAAAAGTTTTATGATCGAAAAGTGAGTGGTAAGAGAAGTAGAGGGAGACTTTGGTTGATCTTCGAAAACACAGTATCAAAGACTGGAGGAAGGTTACGTAAAAAGCACGAGGGCCCCCGGAGAGGATGTATGATGAGATTGATGAGAGTGGACGCGCGAGGCGAAAGAGGTATGCAGAGACGGTAGGGTTTGGCGCTCACTTCTCTCTAAATACCCCGCTAAGGACACTGCGTGAACCTAAGTTAAGTTACATACATAGAATTACAAATTAACCTAATCAATAAAGTGACAGAAATTATGTTTTATCTGTAAAATGCTCTAGAGCGTTCTTAGTTTATGTTAGTTTCTCTGGATTATAAAACTATACATGTACTAAGGCCAAGTTTAATATAATAGAGGCCATCGTGGCGCAGAGGCTCAAGCGTGCTACTGTACACGCGACGGTTGTGGGTTCGATTTCTATTTGGAGGAATGAAATATTTGATATTTTCATTCCCTCGCCCTGGTAACCAACCTAGCGGTCCGTCACTCAACACACATTGCTTCGAGAATTCCGTGCAAAGTGGGGAAGCAAGTATATGCCTGCTAAGTGCGGAATACAGCGTGGAACTAAAAAAAATTTTGTGATACTTGTATAAATAAATATTATATGAAATTGAACTTTCTTCATTTTGAATTGATTCAACTACTATTATATAATATATAATATATATTATATCTAAAGGAATAATATTAATTTTGGTAAGAAAAATGCAAATTATAAAACTTTTAGAACTTTTATAATATAAACACAGTAAAGTTGATGAGTTCCAATAGAAACGTAAATCCATCCGAGTGTACTGAGCCAAAGATCGTTCATAAAATAGAGAATCTGAGCAAAGAACCAATAAACTATCTAGACTAAACTTTAATTAAATTTTGTATTGTCTTTAATATTGTGGTGTAAGTTACAAGCTTTGATATTTATAAAGTAAAAAATAATAAGATATATTTACGAAGCCAGTTATGACGCAGGGGAACAGGCGTGCGACTCTTACAGTCGCGAGACGCGTTGTGGGCTCGATTTCCACTCGAGGAAATGTGAGTGAACGAAATGTCTTAACACTAGGTTCTTAGATTCCCTCTGCAATGTCCATGATGCTAGAGGAAAATAAATTCCGTTTGGAACAAATGGTTACATCATTTACAAAGAGATTTTAGTGTTATTCTGCTGATCTTAGTAATTGCAAGTTTGGTTAGACATATAATTATGCAAATAAACTATAGATATTAATGTAAAGTCTTAATTTTTTTACCACGATGAAACCTTTTTACGAGAGCACCAGCTCAGTGGGGATTCGAGTGGGTTATGTGGCAGTAGCCGGGGCTTCCAGTTGTAAAAAAAAAATCCGTCAATCCCGGCGTTATGGTTATCGTAGTGTTAAGATATTAGATTTTTTTAACACATTTCAAAAATATTACGGATTAGTAATGGTGTTTGTTTTAAGCAATATCAAGAGAGGTAAAAAAAATTATAATATACATAGATATATTTTCTGATGAAAAAATTTAAAACATCTACTACGTGAAATTCTCAATAAAGTCTATACAAATTAATTAAAAGTTCGCGAATCGGATGACGGTTGGTAGGCAGGCCCTCCACCAGGTGGACCGACGATCTGGTTAAGGCCGCGAGATGGCACTGGATGCAGGCAGTTGAGTGGCAGAACTCAACGCAGCGCTTAACCTCGCAGGACCGATCGGCGTGGAGATACTTGGGGAAAGACTATTTCTAACAGTGGGCGTCGAAAGGCTGACATTATGATGATGATGAAAATAATTAATTAAATATATAATATTATATTTTTTTGCCAGGCCAGTCGTGGCGCAGAGGCACAAAGTGTGACTGTAAAATCGACTGGTTGTGGGTTCAATCCCGAACCGAATCCGATTCGGCGGAACGTGGGGAACGGAGTGTCTTAACACTAAGTTCTCTCTGCCTACCCTAATGTGTGCAGGATACAGCGTAGAGCTAATTTATATTTTTTTGCTTTAATTTAAACCTGTATTTCTTATGAATTGTGTCAAAATATAAGTTATCGCTATACTTTACAAAGTTTAAACAAACTCTTTAGCATGAGCTGACTTTAACCTGCCATCGGGTTTAAATTTTAAATTATTAGCATTTGGTATAGTAATAGCAACTATGGTAATTAAAAGTCTTAAGAAAAGCACTTAGAAGTTTTTGCATAATGTATATACATATTTCAATGTTAGCTTGCTGGAGTGTAGTTTGTACTTGTCTGATGAAATTTAAAAAATATATGTTCAGGATAGCGTGGCGTTGGATTTTTCCACTCAACACGCAATTTCATAGAATTCGACGGAAGTGGAGAACTAAGTGTCTTAACACTCCGTCAGGTTCCCCCTACCTTGTTATTTGCAGAATGCAGTGTGAGGCTAAAAATAAAACCTATTTTTTTATAGCAAATTTCTTGTTACATGATTTTTGCAGAAGTATTGCTAACGTTTTTTAACATCTTTGCCCTTAAATCACTTCGTCTGGCAATTTATCATATACAAAGATAAAAAATTAAGTGCGTGAATAATGATATTTTTTTGGGGAAATCAAAATATTTTGAGAAAAATAAATAATTTCAATGTAGATTCTCTCATACTGACGATATTGTCAAGAAACTCTGCTCTCTCCACTTTTCGCCTGATACGTCTAGAATGGCAGAATTTAAGGTTAGGCTTAATCATTCCAGTACGGAGAACTAAAAATAATTCATTCCTCGAAGTCGGGATTGAACCCACACCACAGCCACACTGATGGCCACTGATGACTCCAAAAAATAATTATAATATTATTATCTACAAAATCTCTATTAAATTGCTCAAGCGACAACACAAACATTTGTTATACATTTCATCATTTACAAAACATTCTTATCTCCTCAAACACCTAAATAGGTTACATCAGTATCTTTACTTTGTTCGTGGGATAGTTAAACAGATATGACATAATAAAATTACCTGACGCCATTAAGCGGTATAAGTTCAAAGCATTAATGAGACTGTAAAAGTGATGGTTTTTGTAGATTCGATTCTCATCTCGGGGGAATAAATTATTTTTATTTCTTTGCACATCTTGCGATCTGGCGTAAAATAAAATGCAGCTTAACACTGCAGATGCACTGTCTTTAAAAATATACATGACTTCTGGCGCTAGTGAGACAAAATACATTAAAATGCAAGAAGGGGAAAAAATCTAAATATTAAATTTATTATGGCGATGCGTTATAGTTTTATATGATTTAATAGATTTTATCTAAACTGGACTGGTACGTGAACATTAAACAATACATACAAATTAAAGGAATTAACGCACGAAAATAAGCTGTTTAAAAAAATATTTTATAATCTGTCCAAAGGTCAAATATGATATCAAAAGTAAAACTATTATATCATATAAAATAATACTTAAGCCCATAGTGTAGATACAAATTTCCAATTAACCTTAAAAATCTAAAAGCTACCAAAAAGTAGAAAAGAGCTTAAAAGCGGAACTGCCTTAGAAAAACATGGCCAAAATTCACCTGAACAGATAAAGCTATAACATTCAATTTGCAACAAGTTTAGTATAAGCTTTCAAACGATATGCACCTTTATTTTCTTCAATTAAGTGTGATTATTCAATGAAATAATTTCTAAAATAGAAAGCAATTATGCAGGTCACGTTATAAGAGGCTTGGTGAATACCAATGGAAATCCAAACGTATGTGGTTTGAAATTTGGACTTTATATCCTTGTTTTTGGGTATTCATATTAATAACCTTCGATACAAAGTTTCAGTATTCGTGCCTAAACTAAGGTGCATTCATTTATTGCTGATATAGTTTAAAATTAAAAAATCAATAAATCAGCTTCACGCTGTATCCCGCACACAGTACGGTAGGCAGAGGGAACCTTGTGTTAAGACACTCCGTTCCCCCACTTTCTGCCGAATTCTGGAGGCACTGCGTGTTGAGTGGCAGAACTCAACGCCGCGCTTAACCTCGACACCAGAGCGAAGAAATGAAAATATAAATTTAAGTAAATATTTCATCTCCTCGAGAGGGAATCGAACCCACAACCAGCCGGTTTTACAGTCACACCTCGTGCCGCTGCACCACAACTGGCCTCAAAAGGAAACAGTAACAAATGAGGACGCCATGTCACACACAGTGCCTATGCGACTGTGAACGCGACGGTCGCGTGTTTGATTTTTACTCGGCTGGATGAAATATTCAATATTCTAATCTCCTCGCAGCTCTGGTAATGAAACAAAATCTGCCACTCAAAACGCAATGCCTTAAGAGTGCGGCGGAAAGTGGCTACCGAAAGTGACTTAATTGGAAACGAAGTATTTTACCACCAGGTTCCCTCTGCCAAGCCTGCTATGTATTGTGCGGGATACAGCATAAACCTAAAAAGAAATATTATTTATTTATTTATTTACACTTTAATGTGCACAATTCAATATTAAGAAAAACAAAAGAGAAAAATTAACAATTGACGCACAAAAGGTGGTCTTATCGCTAATCAGCGATTTCTACCATACAATCTTTGGAAAGAAATTTATGTTATATTTAAGATAATCACATAAATTAGATAATATTCAGAAAGAGGCTCAAGGAAAAACATTTATATAATATAGAAAACCACAAAAATTGCTCCATTTACTAAACTAATGCAATCACTGGTGTTGTCCCGAGAGAATTAACTGTTAGTATTTATTTCGTTTTCCTTTTCAGGAGTCTATAGTAATGGTATATTATTTCTTAATTTTAACTTTTGACATTTATCTTTTTTCGGATCACTAGAGATTTAGTGACTCAGAATGTAGTGTACAGAGTGTCTTAACATTAGGCTCTTCTGCTTACTCAGCTATAAGAATCACTATAAGAAAAGTATTATGTAAGATTTTTTTCAGCTTCACATCTACCCTTTCATAAGGCAGTTTATCTCCCATGTAGAAGGGTAGGTAGAGGGAACCTAAGACCTGTAAGATTCAATCGAAAGTTTGAGTTTAATGTTGTTGGACTAGAGGATAAAAATAAATCATATCTCTGAGTGGATGGTGGTGAATCTACATAGATAGAAATCGAATCCAAGACCGTCGCCTTTACAATTAGTCAGGCATTTAGGCATTGCGCACAACGCTGTTCTTTTATCATTTTTTGTGGAGCGTTCTCTCTTCTTACTTTGCTACATAGCTAATTCAGAGAGCTTATAAAATTTGAAAAAGCGGACTCATCACTAAAAGCGATCTCTTCTGTTATGTAAGTCAAACTAAATTAATCAAAGCAATTCTAAAAACTAAATAAATACCCAAAAACAACACGAGTACAAAAATGTACGTATAAACAAGAAGAATCACTATTCCTAAACTAATTCGGGCGAAGCCGCTATCCCTCGGTAGCGCCGTGCGAGAGTTCCTGAAATTTCGTAAGCATTTAACAATTGAAACAAATCGTTTTTATCTTATAAATCATATTTTTGTTGTATAATTTTACTAATAGATACTTACTAGTATATCACCTTTTTACACATTATATAGGTATTTTTTCAGCTTAACACTTTTTTTAGCATAGCAAGCTAAGCTTAACGATAGCCATCGTGGACCAAGGGCTCTGTTTCTAGTTATAAGCGCGATGGTTTTGAGTTCGATTTCAACTTGTGAAAATAAACTATTTTTATTTCCTCGCTTTTGTAAGAAGGAAAAGCGTAGCATTTACTTCTATCACTCAACAAGCTTCACGTTATAATTTTTTTTATTGAATTTAGTTAAAAGCAAAGCGCAACTTTGAGTACTGCCACTGAACATGCGATGTTGCCAGGATTCGGAGGAAAATGGGTTTTGTTGGGAACGGAGTGTCTCAACACTAGGTCCCTGCCTTTTATGTGCGAGCACATACAACGTGAAGAAAAAAAACAGAATAAAAATCGAAAATATATTTTCGATGTGGAAGATGAAAACATAAATAAATAATATCTTTGAAAAAAAAAACATGTAAGTTAAACTTTTAACAAGAAGCCCTATGAAGTTACTAATGAGGCAAAGAGTATTACTAAAATGGGTTACAAGAATAAAAGCTTGTTACACTCAAGTTAAAGTAATTTCATTAAAAATATCCTTCACTACAAAACGATACCGGGTCAATGTGTAATTAATGGTTATAGTGTCTATAATTTTTTATCTTCATATGTTTATATGTATGAAGATAAAAAATATGTATATATGCCTGTAAATTGACACGGTGACAAACATTCCGCACCTTCCACCCATGTGTTTAGGTTCATATTGTATCTCAAATTGTATGCATATAGCAGGGTAGGCAGAGGGAACCAGAGAACCTAGTGTTAAGATACTTCTTACATTCCGTCGAATTTTCAAGGTGCAACATGTTGAGTTGTGGAGCTGAATGCCGCGATTTATCTTATCACTAGAATGAGAAAATGAAAATAATTCGTTCGAACCCATAACCGTCTCACTTAGACGTAGATACTGTGCCACTGCGTCATACCACCTCTATATAATAACTACCTAGATCTAATCCCACTTATAATACATAAGAATTTCTAAAAAGATAATCGATCTCTACACTACCCTCGACATATTGAAAACTTAGACATCCCTTACAAACTACTTGTACTTCCAAACGAAGATATTCCGGTCAATTGCTTGGAGACCTGCGAGTAAATAAATTAACCGCTATCGAATATTCCCATTTGGTACCGTATTTTTTGACCCCAAATTTGTTTAACGTTGTGAAAAGAAAAAAGGGTGTTTCTTTTAAATTGAATGTATATTTATTATTATGTTTATTTATGGATTTAATTTTTATTATTGGACATTGTGCGTTTTTTAAGACTGCATATTGTATTCAACGCCGTACTGACTCGTATTGAGTCCTTAATAATTTTTAATGTGGAATAAAGAAGCCTTGCTATATTTAATCACACTAAAAGGTCATTTTAATTATAATTATAGATATATTCCAGCACTCAACATGCAACACCTCGAAAGGGTGAAAAGTGGCTATAGGACTAGACAGTCTTTCCACCAATTTTTAAGACTCTTAATAATAGATTCTCTTTGGCTATCCTGCTACCTTACCTATGTATGTACTGGTATATTATATAATAAGAAACATACATCAAACCCATAGTCATCGTTCATACAATAAATTACAACTCTACTATCGTGGTGTTTTCTCTGCATTCGAGTGTTTTCAGAGTAAAAGTAGCCGGGTCTTCTTCAGAGTAAATAAATTAACTGCTATAGGACAAGCCCACTTGTCTACCTACCCGTGTTCTTTTGAAACGACGTTGACACGGTTCAAATTGGGTCCCTAAATGTTTTTTCTTTTTAAAAAGGGTTTTCGAGAAATGTTGGAGATAGAATTTTATGTGGGTATATACATACATATATGTATATATTGCATTATCCTAGAGTGTTCTATTCGATTTTATATATTAGGAGATTTTTTGTAAGTAAATAGATATGTTAGAGGCCAATCATTGCGCAGGAGCGCAAGCTGTAAACGCAAAAGGTTGCGAGTTCAGCTCGAGAAAATCAAATGAAATATTCTATAAGTGATAAATAAAGACCAGTGTGGGGGAAACGTAAGTATCTTAAACGAAAATGGACTTAACACTAGATTCCCAGGTTCCTAAAGACTCCCCTACATACACTGCAAAACCTAAAAAAAAACATAGATAGATATAAAATACGTAAATAGTACTTTCATTTACAAATATCAATGGTCGACGTAGCAGGAAACTATTCATTTCCCCTAGGAAAGGGACAGTGGATGGAAACTCAATCAAGCATTCATTCAATTAGTTAGGTGATTGACATCACATTTGCGGTGGATATTGGTACTTTTTGTTTGGAGGGATAGGTTTTTTTCTTATATTCCGTTATATTCATATGTTTAGGTCTTCGTGGCGCAACGTTGATTTGACTGTAAACGCAATGGTCTTAGGTTCAATTCCCACTTAAGCGAATGACTAGTTGAGAAAACTAGTAAATATGAAATGTATTACAAGATATATTTTAAATGACAACCTTCATGTGTAACTTACACGTTACACATGGAGGTTGTCATTTAAATTTTATGTAAAACTATTACCTGTCATGTACTTGGATTGTCAAAAAATTTGTTTGTTAAAAAGAATTCAATATGTTGTTATTTTAGGAAAAAGTTTAGAGAATTCAACATACCATTGGTAATATTATAATAATTTTAAATATTTTGTAGCTTTAATAATTTTTTGCCTTAAGTAACTGTAAAAAAAAAGCAACAACGTCGCATAAAATGTATAACACAATAGATACAAACAACAGCTATATTAAGCATGTTTTCTTATTTGTTTATTTGAGCGTTTTTAGTAAGCCTTTTTATAAATCAGACGATTTATCAAAAAAGGCTCAAATAAAATTATTTCAACACTAAGGATTTTTTTATGAAATCAATACAATTTACGTTAGAGTAGAGAAAACAAAATAAATGAAATATAATTAATTCCACGATATATAATAGGATCGGACCCACAGCCGCCACGTTTAAAACCAGTCATAGACCTGAAAAACGACTAATAAAATACCAATATTTTCATATATAAAAAAAGAAAAAGCCAACAAATAAAATCACCTACAAAACCAATTCGCAAAACGAAAACAGAACAAAATATCTACTAATAAATAAAGCGACCGAATGTAACTCTAATCCTGGATAACTCTTTAATTCTGTTGCACCTAATTAAATGATTAGCTCTGTAGCCGGCGACCAGAGATTGTTGGGACTTTGCCTTTCCTGTTCTAATAACGTTTCTTATTTCTTTGTTTTGTGCGGATTGTGTATTTGATTTTGCTTCACGCTCTATCCCGCACGTAGAAAGGTAGACAAAGGGAAACTGGGAACCTAGTGCTAAGACAATCTCTTTCATTGCCTACCCCGGTATATGCGGGGTATATTGTGAAGATAAAACTCGATAACAAGTAATTAAAAAACGGTGTGTAAACGTTGCGGGTTCGATTTCCACTCGAGGGAATGAATGAAAAGTATGTTTCAATGAGGTAACGCGGCGTTGAGCCACTCAACACGTAATGTCTCGAAAAATCAGTGGAAAGTGGAGAACGGAGTGACTGAACACAAGATTCCCTCTGCTTACCCTACTACATACAAATATGCAGGAAAAAGAAGTAATAAAGAAATCCAACATTTTCACCACTCTACAAATAAATTGAATAGCACATAATAAAGGAAAACCAAATCGAATGAATCAGAACAAATTACAAACATTTACAAAGCAATTTCTAATGCAGCGGACTGTAGATAAATCACGTTTTTATCTCGAACCAATATTTTTGTATTGGTTTAGCATAACTCCAGCGTTCTGCAAAATGAAAAAAATATACATACTTCGAATTTGTATCAAATTTTCTTGCATAATATTTGGCTTTTGTTAGTGAACAATAATGAATCGTATTTCCTAAATAATAAAGTATATAATACATAAATTTAAGATCTGTATGAACAAAAAATATGCTGAATTTTAGTCCTTATCTTTATAACAATAAGATGTATAAAACTTTCTTGCTTAACAAGAATAATTTACGCTTAAGAAAGAAATATAATAATGAATTAAGGGTTCTGATTGAGGCCGTCATGGCGCAGTGTAAACGCAACGGTTGTGAATTCGATTTCCACTTTCCATTTCCACTCGCTCTGGTGAGAAGATAAAGCGCGGCTTTGAGTTCCACCACTCGTCACACAAAATCTAGAAAATTGGGTGAGAAGCGAGGAACCGAGTGTTTTACACAAGCATCCCTCTGCCTTCCTGCTGCTGCTATACGTGTTACACAGCGTGAAGCAAAAAAAAAGACTTCGAAGCCATACGTGCTGAAAGATATGGGTAAAAGGGGTGTTCAAAATTTCAATTTTTATTTATTTCACCTTATTTCATTCGAAAGATTGTCTATCATCAGTTCTTACTGTTAAAATCAGATATTTACGGGGTCCACACAAAAAAGTAACCCTAACGCACAATCCCTTCATTTTATTATAATAAAAAAAAATCTTCAAATAATTTTGTATTGTATACTTAGTTTTTTCACATATTTATATACATTTTAGCGTAAATTACGTTACATCGAATAAACATATTTATTATTTAAGAACCAATTCTCTGATACGTAGTTTACTTGTAGGTACATTATATTTGAAATCTTATCAATAAAGAAATTGATATCGTTCACTTCAATATCGCATTTCACTCACTGAACCGGAACGCTTTATACGAATCCTCCAATAACCCTGTATTTTATTTTATATATCATGTAATATTCAAAAGCTTTAGGTAATCCTGAGTTTAAGAAAAACCTTTTCCTTGTAGAAATATTACGGAGTGTTGAGTTATTTTAATTTCGTTTCAGTTGTGACGCAGGGGCACAAAGTGTGACTGTAAACGCGACGGATTTTAGGTTCTATTCCCACTGGGGAATGAAATACTTAATATTTCCATTTTCTTCGCTTTACTATCAAGGCAAAGCACGGCGTTGAGTTCTGTCACTCAACACGCAATACTGCCAAAATTCGGCGGAAAATTGGGAATGGAGTGTTTTAAAACTAGGTTTCCTCTGCCTAGCCTGGCTGGGAGCAGGATACAGCGTGACGTTAAAAAACTATTAGAAAAAGAAGAGAGCTTATAAATTTGAACGTCAAATTTAGAATCTAGCAGTGTTATTTTACTAAAGTATACTGATAACAAAAAATAAATAATACATAATGCGGCGTTGAGTTTCGCTACTCAACACACAATGCCTCCAAAATTCGGCGAATAGTGGATAACGGAAGAGTCTTAATGGGAAGGGAGTATCTTAAAACTAGGTTCCAAGGTTCCCTCTACCTACAACGTGAGACTAAAAAAAACAAATAATTAAGAGGTTTTAGTTATAGTGAACCTACCTACATATGTAGTGTCAGAATAATTGTAATTAGCACCTGTGTCTAGCACCAAGTGGTCGTCGTCGGTCGCATCGAGTCTAATTCATTAAGTTCAGTGACGTGAGAAATTCGAAGCTTTGGTGCCTTATTCTGAATATTATTATTTTTTATTAAATATAACATTGTCTATACTATTATATACAACATTTAATTATAAATGTGTTAGTCAGTTTCATCTTGATTTGGAGTAATGGAATTAAATTGACTTCCCCGCTCCGGTAAGGCAAAGTGTGGCGTTAAGATCTGCCTAATCAACACACTACGTTAAATTTGGCCAGAAAAAGGAGAACGGAATTTCTCGGCATTTGGTACAAGGAAAAAATTGAGAGGCTGTTAGATTTTAAGAGTCGGTATTGAGTTACGGTGCATAATACGAGAATGAAATACTAAGGAACCAAGTGATTAAGTTACTTTTCACAAGGATTTTTTTATACCTATAAATAATAAAAAATAAAATAATACGTTATCTTACACTCAAGACGATAAAGCAATGAAAACGTTTCTACCTCTTAGAATAAGTAAAGACGGATGTAGTACGAAACACGGCAATTACCTCAAGAGCACCACCACATATCCTGCTAACATTCTAGTTTAGTGTCGCTTCGAACGTCATATCGATAATATTCAATATATTATTTTATTTTTGCTTTATATGTAAATAGCAAGAATAAATCTTTACATACATTTTGTTGTGATATTTAATTGAATAAGTAATGTTGTAAAAATAAAATTTTCTTCACACATACTTATAAAAACACTCCTACTTAATTCAGCATGTTATTCTTAATCAGACTAAGCCGTCGACAAAGGTTGTTCATTATTATGTGATATATACAGTCTAATTAATTAAAAAAAAGAAAATAATTATGGTTTACCAGCCCGCAGCTTCATTTTCATGAACGAAAAATCATATTCTTTAACGTTCTCATAAGAATTTTGAGAAGTCCTATCTTAACGTCTCCCTATAATCCCCAAGGAACGTACATGCAAAAAATCAGCGTCCTACTCTGTAGAACGCAGCCGCGCGTATATTGGAAATTGCATTTACTATTTTTCAAAATATTTTAATCGAATGTTTTATATTATTTATATCGATATACCACTTTAGTCGCATATCATTCACTTCTAAGACACGTCTGTCTCAAAGTCCGCCGATACCAAATATTATGGTCTAACGACTCCAACAGTGCTGTGTGGGTAGTTGAGTGCAGTTTACGTTGAAACGAGCTTTTTACTTATAAGACTCCCGTCTTATTACTTCCCAGTAATTTAAAGAAATGAATGATAATTTCATTAAGCAATATTATTCGTCTTCGGCCATTTTGATTATTTTCTATTATTTGTTAAAGTTACTACAATTATTTTTTGTATTTATTTTTCTTAGATAGCTTTATGTATTGTGTTTAGTGTTAGGCGTAATAACTACAAGTTTCATGCTATTGTACATAGTTATTATATTACCTTTTCAATATAAATTATTTTTATCTTTTACTTATAATTAAAAATAAAAATGTATATTATTATTCCAGACTAGTCGTGGTGCAGTGGCACAAAGTATGACTGTAAAACCGACTGGTTGTGGGTTCGATCCCCACTCGAGGAGATGAAATATTTATTTAAATTTATATTTCCATTTCTTCGCTCTGGTGTCGAGGGCAAAGCGCGGCATTGAGTTCTGACACTCAACACGCAACGCCTCCAGAATTCAGCAGAAAGTGGGAAACGGAGTGTCTTAACACTAGGTTCCCTCTGCCTATCCTGCTGTTTGCGGGATACAGCGTGAAGCTGATTTTGATTATGAAGAAAAGTACGTTTTCATATTGTTAGTATATATGTGGGGAGCGTATGAGAATTTCGACGTAGATCGATGAGAATGTATAGCTACTTAGCTGGTCAGAGCACTTGGATGGCTCCAAAGAGGTGCAGGTTCAAATCCCGCTACGTTCAATTTTTTAAACGTTTTCTTAATCAGTATTTTTCTTTCCTAAGGGTGGAATAATACTTTAAAAATGTTAAAAAATGTATATTATTATTCGTTAACATAGAATTATTTGAGCCCGTCGTGGCGTTGAAAAACTAGGGAGGATATAGTCAAATTTTACTTTTGACTTTTAATTTAATCAGACTTGACAAATAAAATAGTTTTATTTTCAAGATTTTAGACCGTTGCAGTGCCAGTGCACTGACTGTAAGCCCTATAGTTGTTGCTACAATCTCCTCTTAGAGATTTGGAGGAATCAACCATGTTAATTTTTGGAGATTTGGAGGAATCAGCTATGTTTCGGTAGATTAAATACGGCGTTGAGATCCGCCACTGAAAACACAATGTCCCTAAAATTAAGAAACGGAGCGTCTCAACTGGGGCTTCTTTTTGTACATTATACTATATATCGACAGAAGTAACGAAACTTATTGAAAAAATTTAACAAACACTTTAAATTGAAAACTAAACCAATAGCTACCACCTTAGCAAGTGCATCCCGAAGCTTTGTGATTAATTCAATTAGTTTTCTATCGTAGTATCTTTATTGTTTGTCGATTTTTGAGCGTGCTCGAGTATTTACACACAAGAATGTGAACTTAGAAGCTCTCTTTGCTTTATGATCCGATGTTTGTGGGTGAAAATTGAGAAGTAGTTAAGATTTATTCGATTAACGTTGATAATTGTGGGTTCAATTGCATTTACAGAAATATTTATATTGTAGGACGCCATCGTAGCATAGCGATACAGTGTTAGACTGTAAATGAGACGCTTGTGTGTTCGATTCTCACATATAGTAGAGTGAAATATTTTCAAATTCTCAGAACTAAAATGAAAAATATATTATTCTACTTAGAGTAATAATATTTCACAAAACTAAGAGGATAAAGATAAAATGCAAAGCGCGGCGTTGAACTCTGCCACTCAAGATACAACAAGATAATGCATCTTGAAAATTGGGCGGCAAGTGGTGAACATAGAGTATCATAAACAACATAAGCAAGGTGTAACAGGCATATAAGAGGTAGCTAGATGAGAACGTCGGAGGTGAGAGCGCTTGGATGGTATGCAAGAGGAGCGGATTCAAATCTATTACGTTCAAATTTTAAACGTTTCTTAGATAAATAATATTTTGAGACTATATGACTACTCACTTGCTGCTCTGGCTACCTTGGTTTTCGCGGGATAATGCATATATTATATGTATCTAAACGTAGTAAGCACATATCTATATACATATATGAAACTTTCCCGTTACTGAGCAAATATGTTTATCCAGAGCAAAAAAATAAAAGTATTAAATATTTCATTTAAAAATACAGACATCTCGCCTATCTCCACATACAATATAGCTCAATACCACAAATGGATTCGATTTAATCTCAGAGTCTTTAATTGTACCGCCTTTCGGGACGTAGAGCTGGCCATTTATTGGCACCAAGATTTATTGCAAACTTCAGATAGCTCCTAGACTCCTTGTTCTTTTGTCTCAGTACTAATGTCATTAATCTTGTTGATCTTGTTCTCTGAAGACATTTTGCTGGAATTTTAAAGTTGTATTTCAAAAACAGCGTTGGTTATATGTATCTTGAATATATATAAAATAAAAATATTTTGAATAAATTAAAGGTATTAAAAAAGGAGGCTTTCGTGACGTGTCTGTAAACGCTCTGTTAGACAAATTGTGGAGTTGAATTCCACCACTCATAAGATTTTGATCTGCCAAGCCTGTGATCATTATATGGGATATAGCGAAAATTGAAAAAAAAGATAAAAGCTTAGATGATATTATTATTATATAATATATTTTTAGCTGCTCACTGTATCCCGCATATAGCGGAGTAAGCAGAGGAAACATGGGAACATAGTATTATGACACTCTCATCCCATTAAGACACTCCGTTCTCCACTTTTCGCCGATCTGGAACTCAATGCCACGCTTCGCCTTGTTATCAGAGATAGGAAACTAAAATATTAAATATTTAATTCCCACAACCTGTTGCGTTT
Organism: Heliconius hermathena; assembly: GCA_013403705.1. Taxonomy (NCBI): domain Eukaryota; kingdom Metazoa; phylum Arthropoda; class Insecta; order Lepidoptera; family Nymphalidae; genus Heliconius; species Heliconius hermathena. The sequence goes on from JAAIXJ010001758.1 coordinate 384,272, forward strand.
AACGTCGTTCGCAAAAAAATATTATTAAAAAAGGGCTTATTAATATATGATTTTACTAAACAGCTCTTTACAGATTACAGACTTATAATATTTTACCACCGAGGTCGTCGTGACACAATGGAGTTGACCCCTACTCAGAAGGACTATATTTAAATCAGTTTCATTTCTCCCGTTCTGATAGATAAATCGTAGAGTTAAGTTCCACCACTCAATACTGTACTTTGTCTGGAAAATACGGCGGAAATTGGGGAACAGTGTCTAAACACTTTTTTTTTCTCTGTCTACTCTGCATTGCGGAGAAAAGCATGAAATTGATTATATTACCTTAGAAATAGCCTAGCTTTAGATTTTATCTAGCTCAATCAATGCTTCTATAAACATAATGCAAAATATACACTATACTCTCTTTTTCTCATTATTTGTCATATTAACAAAAAAAAACCTTTAAGTCATTTAATAATCAACCCCATTAACCCTCTCCAAAATACACATCAACCGATCTTCGATTAAAAAAACAAGGGAAAATATTCCCCAAAAAATACACTGTACTTCGCACCTGAACGAAATGAAAATGGCTGAACATTGACTGCGAAATTGCACTCACGCTGTGATGAAACTCCATCGTATTTCATTTTGACCGTACCTCGTATAGCATTAGAGTGACTTTGCATGTTCTCGCCTATTGAGTTTTCTCAATCATTTCTAGATATTTTTTTTTGGAGATTTTTTTGCATATGATGAAAATATTTGATAGGACCTTTTTGTGGAGATATAAATAAGTTTTAGATTTTAGTGTTATTTATTGAAATAAGTACTTATATATCGAGATACAGTGGAGAAACGTGGTTGGGGGTTCAAAGTCCATGTTAAGAAATTAATTATTTTAATTTCCTCACTTTGACAAAATCAAGGCGTCAAGTTACGTACACCACGTTCCGTAGCATTAAAATTGGGTGAAAAGTGGGGACGGAGTAACAGAGAGAAGCTAAAAAACATTCTCTCTCATAATGTTATGGAATAACATTATTAGATACTAATCTTCAAAATGCAAAGTAAAGTAATAGACTGGATCCCAAGGCCAGACCTACCTCATTTTAGCAAAGCTGACATTTTGAGGATTAATAGTCTAGTATATAGTTAAGATGGTATGCGTACTAACTTAAAAATAGGGCCCTTTGAGAGGTAAGATTCACGCTCACATACTTTAAAGTAGAAACGCTCGTATTTAAATATGTTTTTAAGAATAATATAAAAAAAAGTAATTATCATAGCCAAATCATTAACGTGGGCCTTTACTCCTACCACACGTCCTAAAAGCTGTTTAAAATTGGGACACAAAAGGTTATACTAGCATACCTCAATTTTACATACATATATTATTTACCCCTTATAAGCACCCAGACCAGATGAATCGATGACTCAAGCTTCCCAGACAGAGATGTAGCTTTAGTTGGCTAAAATAATGTAGGTCTGAAGGCCCTGGGATCAGGGCTATAAGTAAAAAGTAAGAAAAAAAAATAAAGTAATGAGCACACGTGGCCTATTTATATTAATTAGTTATAGACATGGGTACCTACGAGTACATATTTCTTTCGTAATTAGAGCCCGGTGTTATACCATCTGTCTTCAATTACTCTGCAGGTTTAATGATCGTGAGAATTTCGTTACCAATTTGTTTGAGAAGGACTTCCTCTTTCTATTTTTTTTATTTTAGCTTCATGCTCTATCTCGCACATAGTAAGGTATATAAAGGTTACGTGAATACCTAGTGTTAAGACACTCCGTTCCCATCAGACACTTCGATTCCCCAGTTTCTCCGAATTCTGGAGGCATTTCGTGTTTAGACGCGAAATTCAACGCCGCGTTTTGCCAAAGCTGGCCAGAACTTTATTTGTAAAAGCTTTATATTAATATGTTTTGATTACTTTTGATTTTAGTTTGACGCATCACATGTTCCCTCATTAATTTCACTGCCTGGTGATAACTATGTTAAAATTACGACGCTTCAGAAGCCTGAAACTTATTTTATTTAAAAGGAAAGAATTTAAATAATAATATAGTGATCAAACCCATACCATACCATAGTGATGGGGCATGGGACGTTAAACCCAATATAAAGAGAGTTTTATTATATTAAATAAAAAAATAAAATATACGTTTATGAACAAAATCCTCCATTTTAAAGTTGTTATCCAGCCATGCACTCTCGCATCAAAAACAAAGTTATACAGAATGTAATTTTTGTATATACATAAATAACATACACGTATTTTGGGAAAGCTTCTAAAAATATTTTATATATCTTTAGACGAATTTACATACGGTTCTGCGGTGACGGTGATCGCACGATCAATAAGTAAACTTTTAATCTTAAGGCGTCCCGTTCCCCACTTTCCGCTGGATTTCAATACAGTGCGTGATGATTTTCAGAATTCAACGCCACATTTTCTCTAGTTCCAGAGCGAAGAACGTGAAAATATTAAAATTATTTTCACCGAGTGAGAATCGAACATATAACCGTCACGCTTATCAATTTTAAATATTGTGTGTTGAATTGCAGAACTCGATGCCGTGCAATATCATAGCAGATCAGAAAAATTTAAATAATCTATATGTAAACATGAAATCAAAATTGTTACTGATCGCTGTCTGTACGTGGAAGCGGTATGAGAAAAACTTTTATTAGGGGTGTAGTGAATATTAACTTTTAATAAAATTAATTAATA
>JAAIXJ010000095.1:0-80240 GCA_013403705.1 Heliconius hermathena
ATAGACCTTAATTCTAACCCAGTTCTAGATGACCTAGAACGGTGACATTTAGCATCCAATTAAGTAATTGGGTGTATATAAAGGAAAAACTCCGAAACTAGTATTTTTTTATCATTTTCTTATAATTTTTCAATAAATAGATTCTACTAGAAACATTTACTTATAGCGCCTGTAATGTAAGAATAGCAATCAAAGTTGATGAGAAATGGTTTTTAGGTTTAACGCCTGACATTTAAATAAGAACAATGCATTATTTATATGTAAGCTTCATTTAAATGTCAGGCGTTAGTAAATATTTTATTTGTTTTGTAGACTAACTGTCTATATAAGAAATATTTCTCCAATTGTAGCAGAAAATTACTGTAATTTATGTCCTGAGAAAGCCTGTCATCATGTGGATTTCAAGGGCTTCACGTAAAAATATAATTAATGGATTAACATCCTTCATTATTTAATAATTCAAACATATGTTTTAGTACTATATTAAGAGTACTTGCATAGTCGACTAATGTATTTGATTTTTGGTATTAAGTTATTACAGTATTTAGCGGACATCAGTAGTGGAAGTTCATAACTTATGAAAGTTAATATCTAAACGACTAAGCTTTACTCGAATAAAGGATAGGAGCCTGTAAAACACATCTAAAAGGATTGTTGTTGTAACTTTAAAATTATTAAAAATATTTTTATTATATGATGAAAATCAAAATTTACAGAATTAGCAATTTTTCCTTTATTTGTTCTATAAGACGTTTTTTTATGGAAAAGGACAAGGCAAACGAGCGTTCGGGTCACCTGATGGTAAGTGACTACCACTACCCACGACCCCTTGTAACACCAGAGGAATTACAGGTGCGTTGCCAGCCTTTCAGGTGGGTTGGGCGCCGGAGCCCGGCATTACCTGATGCAAAACGTAGTGGCACAAAGCCACTACTTAACGCCGGTTCTAAATGCCGGTGGTGGTAATGATCCGGTGGAGTCTGTCCATGCGTGTTGCCATTGCTGGCGACGTGACTCTACCACACGTACTTTAATCGCCTCTTACGGCACCACGAGTACCAGGATGATCCTATTCTAGGCCGGGATCACACGGCATAAACATTGCGTGACAAATTTCAAGTGTATGAATTCACGGTAAGTATCCTGTAGGTTTTGATTCCCTTGCGAGATTTAAAAATTTGCGGTATAAACGTATCTTTGGATTGCATTGGCTTAGAAATTTGAATTTTTCATAGCTCTTAGGAACAGTAGACCTGACTCAGCTTCACGCTGTATCCCGCACACAGCAGGGTAAGCAGACAGAACCTAGTGTTAACACACTCCGTTCTCCAATTTCCGCCGACTTTTGGAGGCATTTCGCTGTATCCCGCACACAGCAGGGTAGGCAGAGAGAACCTAGTGTTAAGACACTCCGTTCCTCAATTTCCGCCGACTTTTGGAGGCATTGCGTGTTGAGTGGCGGAATTCAACGCCGCGCTTTGCCTCGACACCAGAGCGAAGAAATGAAATTATAAATAAATATTTAATTTCCTCGAGTGGGGATTGGAGGCACAACCAGTCGATTTTACAGTGACTTTTTGTGCCACTGCACCACGACTGACCTCGTAGACCTGAAATATTTGATAAAATTTCAGATTAAAACCTCCACACGTTTTAGATAAAAAGGGACGAACGGACTGACAAATAACTAAGTGATCCTATAAGGGTTCTGTTTTATTGCCTTCGAGGTACGGAACCCTAAAAACAGTCACTACAAAAAACAAAAAAAATCAAAAGAACTATAAATAATACACAAAAAATAAATATAAAAAAATAATTATAATGATAAAAAAATAGAAATATATATAAAATTTATCACAAAGTGTGACTGTAAAACCGAATGGTTGTGAGGTCGATCCCTACTCAAGGAGTTGAAAATTAAATAATTTTATTATTTAAATTTATTTTTCCATTTCGATGATGTCTGTCTGATGTCGAAGCAAGGCGCGGCGTTAAGTTCCGCCACTCAACACGCAAGGCACGCAACTCCAGAAATCGGCGGAAAGTGGGAAACGGGGTGTCTTAACACTACGTTTCCTCTGCCTACCCTGGTGTGCGCGGGATACATCGTGAAGCTGAAAAAAAAGCAAAAAAATATATAATTTATATTTCCATCAAGACAAAGCGCGGCGTTGAGTTCCGCCACTCAACACGCAATGCCTCTAGAATTCGGTGGTGGTGTCTACTCTGCTGTGTGCGGGATACAGCGTAAAGCTGATTTGATTTTTAATTCGATATACTGTCAGCCTACCAGTTATCCTAAAAGAAGTAATTGTAAAGTAATTGTTAACGACAGTAAAAATTTAAACAATTGTTAATAAAAAAATAAGGGAAAAAAGTGAAAATAAAAAATACTTAAACGAAATAATAAAATTAGAAAAAAAAATAATAAAAATGTCAGATTTTTAAACGCAGCGTACATTAAATGTTTCTAATCTGACAACTGTCATTTAGCCAACAAAATAAAAAGTACACTCGAGATTAATAGAAAATAAAATTGTTCTCCATACAACGTGACATTGGCGAAGTGATTAGTGCTCAACTGGCACGCTCGAAGCGCCATAAATGAAGAACTGAACTGAACTGAAAATAAAATCTTAACAGTAATAAAACATAATATTATTGACCATAATAAAAAAAAGGAAATACTTAATTATATTAGATATATTGTATTGTACGAAGGCGCTCATTTCTTAATTGTTTTTTTTTTGGCCTGGGCTTCATGATTTTACTGGTTTTAGGAACACTTGTGGAAACGGCAGAGAAAAAAGTCGACCATGGGATCATATCAATTTAGATATAGCTATATCTCGATGCTTTGAACCATCAACACTTAATACACTTATCGTTTATACTTTTTGCAAAACATATTGAACAATGAATCATACAATAGAATTTCTAGTGGGTGACACAAGTACCTTACACCGAATTATTCCAATGCTTTCCGATGGGAGCTGCCTATTCTAATTGCATATAGGGGTTAGCATGGTAGGCATATGTTGCCCAGTGTTAAGACTCTCCGTTCCCCACTCTTGGTGCTAGAGCGAAGAAATTAAAATATTAATAAATAATAGTTTATTCCCTGGAGTGGGGATCGAACCCACAACCGCCGCGTTACAGTCACACGTTAGTGCCCTCTATACCTACAGTAAAACATGGAAATGGTTAATGCCAAATTACGAACAATAGCGTTTTTTAATTAAGTAATTACAATTTTAACTTAATATTTATAATGCTTGTAAATAATTAATTATTTTTAATGACATTCTATATCAATTGTTATTTGTATATTTATTGTAATTGCAATTTTATTCTAGAAATAAAGATTTTATATTATTATTATTATTATAAATGCCTTAAATTATTTTCTTTACTTTAAATAAATATTGCGCGTATGACCGAGAACCGATATTTTTTTTGTAAGTCATGTTTTATGGAAATTATATTTAGATATAAATTACATCTTGAACAAAAACATTATTAAGGGAAAAAATATTCGGACTGGAGACAACACCAGGACTCGAACCAAGGTTCTGCTTCTGAGTTCGCACAGTTTTTCGCTTGAGCTATCATACNGAGACTATATTTATGTGTAAGATCTGACTTGGCTAGTTTTCAAATGAATTTATAGTAGGCTTGTATGCCATTAATACATTCATTTATATCAATGCTTCTATAAATTCATTTGAAAACTAGCCAAGTCAGATCTTACACATAAATATAGTCTCCTAACTTGTAAGAAAATAGGACATTTAAGGTGTTACAAAATATTTTATATTGTTAAAAATAAATTTCAGGACTGACCATTGAACTTGGCACACATTTACATCTCACTTCTTTTATCGCTGAAGTCAACAACCAAGGCATATATCATATTACTGAACTTGGCTCTCATTTTACATTTATGTTTTTGATGGGATAAATATTCTTAACAGATGGACAGACGGACAATAAAGTGATCCTATAAGAGTTCATTAACCGAAACCGAGATTATTATATTTTTATGAGAATAAAATATATTCTAATCAGTACAACGCGACGCCGACATACCCGGAAAATGAGGAAAATGTGAAATGCAAAAAATAGTTGCATATTTCGAATATTTTCAACAAATACTGGTATCGTTCGCTATTAATCTCGGTAATGGTACGTTTATCGTTGAGTGGTGTACGCCGTGATTTGCGTTCACGTCCACTACTATGAGATGATGATAAACTGTGGTTGCATATGATTTTGTTTGTTTTTATACATTTCTTTTTTTTTCAGCTTCACGCTGTATCCTGCATCTGCGGGGTAAGCAGAGAGCCTAGTATTAAGACACACTATCCCCCACTCACCTGAATTCTGGAGGCATTGCGAGTCGAGCGGCGAAACTCAACGCTGCGGTTTGCCTCGACACCAGCGTAAAAATAAAAATATTTAATATTTCATTTCCTCGAGAGGGAATCGAAACCAAACCTGTAGTTTACAATCAGGCTGAAAAATTTAAATAATTCAATTTTGTATTTAAAAAAATTGTATGCATATCGATACAGTGAAGACTGTGGCTTAGATTGAGACTCAAGGCAATACATTGTTTTCATTTCCGCCACTCAACATGCAATGTTTCGGAAATTGAGCCAAAAGTGTGGAGCGGAGACTTACTTAACTCTCAACACAAGGTTCCTTCTTCCTACCTTGCTATTCGCGGGAAGCTAGAAAATTATGGATTCAAACTCCATTTGGTCACACAAATTTTCTCTTCACATTTCTTTTTTCTCTTCACATTTCCTCGCTCTGGTAAAAAGACAAAGCGTAGCGTTATATTTCGCCACCGAACACAAAATATCTTACAAATAACGTAGAATATAAAAGGAGACATGTCAACTGGTTTCTTTATACTTTCCCACATAACTTTCGACAACATCGACCAAGTATTCTTTTCCCAAACATTTTGGCTTAATTAAAAATACATGACTTTTTTCCACATCACATTTTTGTATCGTTGTTTGTATACAGCTTTGTACTTCAAAAACACGTTATCCAAAGGTTTAATTTTGTCATAATTTATTTGTCACATATGAGAATAATGTCTCTTCACACAGCTATACATAAATATAAATTAAAAAGCTAATTTCAAAATAACAAAATTTTTGAGATTTTATTTCTCATGCTGCAATTTTTTAACTTCATGCTGCACAGCAGAGTCGACAGAGGGAACCTAATGTTAAGACGCTCCGTTCTCCAGTTTTCGTCGAATTTTGGATGCATTGCGTGTCGAGTAGCGGAACTCAACGCCGCACTTTATCTTGTCACCAGAAGGAAGAAAAGAAATGAGAATATGAAATAACCAGCTACCCACTCGCGGCTTCGCGCGCATACTCCACCTATAATTATTTTATTATGCTGCATTTGCCATAAGATTTGCTACGAGCTACGAGATTATCTCCCAATATTCCAACGGAAAACACGATTTTACGTTTTGTAGTGTAAGTAAACGAATAAGCAGGCTATAAGTTATATATTATAGTTTTTACAATAAGTAATAATTAATTAATTACTATTCTACATAACCTTTATAGTTTGTCTCTAGTTCTATAAACATTCCTAAGTCTAAGGTGCGTTCTCTTACTGATAACACCGCCCGGTGTTGTTGTGCAATAAATTATGGTATCATTATGAAAAATGTACTCTACAAATTTCAAAGTATTAAATGGGAGGGCCCCTAAACCTAGACTTGAGCTCCTTTTCTCTGTACGCGATGAAGTGATCCCTAGTTAGGTACTGTTCATTCAAGCTTACTATATTAAACCCGTTCCAAAATATCGAGATTCTATCGAGGTTTTCCATAATTTATGAATTTTTGGTATTTGCCGATTTTTATGTATAAATTAAACTTTATCCATTCCTCTATTGTGGTAAGTATCCTCAGTCGTTTATTGTAATACCACATACCATTTCACATCTATATAGTCGGAAATTATACTGTTATTATAATATAAGATAACAACCATTCAGGTAAGTTAGAGACTTATGGAAAGTAATCCTTCAAACGATCGATTTAAGCTATAATACTGCACTTCTCTGTTCTGATCAAAGTGAAATTCACGATTAGAGCTGTAGTGGATTTATGATCTACTAGCGACCCGCACGCGGCTTCGCCCGCTTAAACCACAAAATTACTTAATTAACACACTGAATTATGTTCGTATTTTGATATACCTATAATGTATGTTTGCAACGCAATGAAGATTTTTAATCAGAAATTTATTAAAACTTTAGGTCGCTTTTTCGTACCTCCTATAAGACTTATCGGTGTCTGTACATGGAAGATATTACAATTAACATTGTAATAGAACTTGTCAATTTGTCTGTTTGTCTGTGAATTTGTTCACGATAATCTCAGAAACGGCTTAACCGATTTAAATCCTTTTTTTGTNTTCATTCAAGCTTACTATATTAAACCCGTTCCAAAATATCGAGATTCTATCGAGGTTTATAAATTAAACTTTATGCATTCCTCTATTGTGGTAAGTATCCTCAGTCGTTCATTGTAATACCACATACCATTTCACATCTATACAGTCGGAAATTATACTGTTAGTATAATATAAGATAACAACCATTCAGGTAAGTTAGTGACTTATGGAAAGTAATCCTTCAAACGATCGATTTAAGCCATAATACTGCACTTCTCTGTTCTGATCAAAGTGAAATTCACGATTAGAGCTGTAGTGGATTTATGATCTATTATTTAGACTTAGGAATTTAGTTTTACTACCGTAACTGACGTAATAAAAAGCTGTTAATAAATAAAATTTTAAAAAATATTCTGCGATTATACAGGTGTCCTATATAGCATAGAAAGTCCTGAAGAACTATATATAGGAAATTTCTAAGATATGATTTGTGTTTTTAAAATGACCAAATGCATTGGTGCTATAATATTCTTCATAAAATATACCAATAACTGTTTTGTAATTTTGTAATTTTATTTTGATAAATGATCTAAAATTTAATTTTGTCATTAAAATTCAGTAAACATATTCCTTTTATATGAAGAAACGTAAGAAGAGGTGTATTTGAAAAGATGAAACCTGTCAATAAAATGTATGTAGCCAAAGCCATTCCATATATATAAGTACATAATTATATAATTTGCCGTTGTATAAATTGTAACCCGATGAAAGCAAATTTTCAAAAATTCTGAGTCCTTAACAAGGACTGAAGTATAAAAATTACAAAAAGCACAAAAATTTATGTACTGCATAGAACACATTCTATGCAGTACATAAATTTTGATAGTAAAGGAAGAAAATTAATCTTATTTAATTCTATATTTTATAGACGTTTGTCATAGAGCGCTGACAACAGGTTTAAATTTATATTTTTTTAAAGTTTATATTGGTAATGTATACAATATATGTAAATTTTTATACGTTTTCTTAATAACTATTATATGCATATACCTATACTTAACTGCACTCAACCAGAGCTGTAGCTTGACTTCATCGCCATCCGCCATCAAAACGTCGAAACATTTCTAAATATACAAAGTTATCACAAAATTTCGAGTTAGGTTTCGAATCCAGGCATCTAAACTACAACCTTTTTAAGATAGCAAATAACCTTGAAGCTTCAGGCTGTAATCTCGCAAATAACAGAGTAGGCAGTAGGAACCTGGGAACCCAAGGTTAAAACACTCCATTACCATTAAGTCATTTCCGGTCCACAGTTTGCTCAGAATTAAGAGGCGCTTTACTTTGACCAAATTAAAATATATAACAAATATTTTATACAGAAACGTATCCGCATATTCAACCATGACGCCGAAAACATGAAGAAATATTATATTATCACAAAAGCAAATATTTTGAAACCGTAAAATTCCATCAAGTTAATGGAATCAACATATCCTTTTTATTTTGGCACCCTCGCTTATAATGATGACGAATGTTTTATTTCCTTTTCTCATTTACTTACCAATAGCATTAATATATTAGTAATATTAAAAATATTAATAATAAGCAAAAATACATGAAATATTAGTAATATTAATAATAAGCAACTTTACGCATTCTACTGCATAATAGGCAGAAGGGACCTAGGGAATTTAGGGAATTATAAGTTGAATTCTCACTTGGAGGAATTAATTATTTCAATTTTCTAAGTCGTAAAGTTCAGCCACAAGTTAACAAACAATGTCTGTAAATAGGACGGTAGGAGGTAAGTGGAGTCATGTCTTGACATTAGATTCCCTCTGTATGCTTATGTCGGATTCATGTAGCCAAAAAAATATTATATATATAAACTATCTGTAATAAACAAGTAATATACCCAACTAAATACCCAAAAATATACAATATAAATATAAAGAATGCTATGAAAAAGAAAAGAACACTTAACAGGAAGTCCCTTTAATGACGCTAATTATTATATTTTCTAAAATAAGGTTTTGGCGGGTTTGCTTTTTTGTTGTCTTTTCCCTAATGTGGGAAGAGACAGTGTGAGTTGCAAATTACTATGTATGATGCATGAAGTATAGGTGCAAAGTGGAAAGTGTTTTATTGTAAACGGAGTGGATTTGAATTCGATCCCCATTTAAGGTTATATTAAAAATTTACCTATATTGAGTTGAATGCATAGAAAATGTGATTAGATTAAACAACCACCCAACTCGCAATCTCTCTAAGATTAATATTGAGGATGAGTAAACATTGAAAACGAAATAAGTTGATACTTTGATTATAAGGCCTTTGTGGTGCAGCTACCGACGTCGTATTGTCGGAACGTGACGATTCTAGGTTCGATTTCCACTCGGGTGAATGAACCATTTTCAATTTTTTGTTGTGATAATAACATCAACCCCGACGTAGAGTTCACGCAATGTCTCGACATTTTTTTTTAAGTTTTAATTTCCCTCTGCCTATTCTACTGCAAGATGGGTGTTGTTAATAGAACACGTATTATACATCTTTTTACTATAAAAAATACCTAACCTACTAATATAGTATATATTAGGCTAACTTAATAATATAGTACTAACCTACTTGGAACCACCACTCACATGGGTTCCAAGTGTGGCGGAACCTCCGCCACTCAACAGGCAATGCTTCCAGAATTCGGCGGAAAACGGGGGAATGAAGTGTCTTAACACTAAGTTCCCTCTGCCTACCTTACTGAGTGAGATACAACGGGAAGCTAAAAAATATACATTCGGAATATTTGCATGTATTACTTGTAATGTTAATAATATTTCCTCGCTTTGGTAACGAGGAAAAACGCGGCGTTGAGTTCCGTCCTCGAATGCCTTAACGGGCAACGGTTTGTTAACTCTAGTACATTGNCGGAACGTGATGATTCTAGGTTCGATTTCCACTCGGGTGAATGAATCATTTTCATTTTTTTGTTGTGATAATAACATCAACCCCGACGTAGAGTTCACGCAATGTCTCGACATTTTTTTTGAGTGTTAATTTCCCTCTGCCTATTCTACTGCAAGATGCGTGTTGTTAATAAAACACGTATTATACATCTTTTTACTATAAAAAATACCTAACCTACTAATATAGTATATATTAGGCTAACTTAATAATATAGTACTAACCTACTTGGAACCACCACTCACATGGGTTCCAAGTGTGGCGGAACCTCCGCCACTCAACAGGCAATGCTTCCAGAATTCGGCGGAAAACGGGGGAATGAAGTGTCTTAACACTAAGTTCCCTCTGCCTATCTTACTGAGTGCGAGATACAACGGGAAGCTAAAAAATATACATTCGGAATATTTGCATGTATTACTTGTAATGTTAATAATATTTCCTCGCTTTGGTAACGAGGAAAAACGCGGCGTTGAGTTCCGTCCTCGAATGCCTTAACGGGCAACGGTTTGTTAACTCTAGTACATTGTGAGAAAAAGCTGAAAAAAATGAACATCGAAGCTTAACGCCGCTGCGGCACAGTAGGATGGCGTGAGATAGTAGTGAGCATCATATATTTGCTGTGAGGTATTATACTATAAACATTATTTCCATTTTTCCAGTTTCCAGTCCAGTCCAGTCTCTGGTCCTTAATCTCAATTCCTCAAAATTCTGCGGAAATCTACTAAAGTTACTACTCCACGCTATACTCTTCTTACTTACCCTATTGTAATCGTTGGACATATAATATTAATCTGAAAAAATATCCATATAGACACGTAGTATCGACACAAAAGGAAGCAAACGGTGGTCCCTGCGGCAGTTGTAAATATGACTAAGCCTAAAATAAAACTCAGCTAAACCAGAAGTTATGTTGAAATGTTGTTTTAATACAAACCTGAATAGAAGCTTGTGGCCCATATTCGTATGGATATGAATTACTATCGATATTTTTGTATAAGTATTAGGTAGTGATTTGAAATACTGTAGCATCGTTCGAAAATATGTTTTTTATATTTTTTAAATGACCTATTACTTTGGCTCATTTTACATTTCGCATATAGCAGGGAAAATGGAGAGAACCTAAAGTTAAGACACTCCGTTATCTACTTCCTATTAGAATTGGAGATTTTTGGAGTTGCACTTAATGTGCGGTAACTCAATGAAAGCATTTTGTCTTGCGACATAATTATAGAGAATGACAATAATTCATGCCACGAGTGAAAATCGAACCCACAACCGTCTTTTTCAGCCGGTCAGACGCTATCTCTATATATTTCCTTATTAATGTCTATTTTTACAGTATATTAATTATATCTAAATACATTTATATTATAATTTATGTACATTGTACCTACAACTGTACATATATTTGTAAATTATAAGTCAAGCAATAAGATATTAAGCTACGTTCTCTCTAATTCAAAAGTTAAATATGACATTCGGCGGAGAGTGGAAAGCGGAAATATCTTATTAGAAAATAGAAACGAAGTGTCTTAATACTACATTCCCTGGTTCCTCGTGCCTACCTTGCCATGTTTGGGGCCAGTGAGAAGCTAAAAATACATATTCTTTAAAAAAAATAATAAAATATATATTTTTATTACAGATCTATAATAGATAAGTAGGTAAACTCGGTCGTTACCAAGTCAAGTTACCCGTCCAGAGGCGGTCTTGATTCAATTTGACCCACGTTGATGTCGCAACAAAGGCTGTACTCAGCTTATCTCCACCATTTTTCTTAGATCCCTCCTAAATAATGCGGTCCTTATCCCCGGCGCAATCTTGATGAAAAAAACAATTCATCTTTCCGTTCCTATCTACGCTTTGTTTAAAACATTATTAAATGTGTTCAGATTTACGTGATTTATGTTTTGTTTTAAGTAGTTTTGTCTTTAGCTAGACAAAATATAAAATTATATATTTGTAGGGTTCCGTTTAAGAAAAAAGGAACCTTTATAAGATTTTTTTTGTTGTCCAGACGGACAACGAAAAAAAGGCGGACGTCTGTCTTATCTCACTTTCTCGAAATATCGAGTTGAAATTCAAACTATATACTCAGATCTACGGCCCAATGATTTGAATTTGAATAAAAATTCATAGAGTACTTCCAGTTGACGTAGAACTAAGAAATTTGGCAGCTAGCATCTACAGGTAGTACTAGTTCAGGAAAAAATCTGAATCATTTGTGGTTTAATCCTAAAAAATTATAATTTTAAAAGGCGACTAAAATTTGGTATTAAACCCGCTAGTTCAAGTGAGGTATCAGTTGACAGGGCTCTGGATAAGCTAGGCTTGAATTTCAGAAAAAAGCTCGAGACCTCCAATTTTTGTACGGAACCCTTGGTGGGCGGGCCCGACTCGCGTTTGTCCCATTTTTTTATATGATGTAAACAATTTGTAATGAAATATATAGATAGTTGTAAAAATAATATGTAGAGTAGGCATTGTATATTGTGTGTTGTGTAGTCGCTCAGGGGCACAAACGTGCGATTGTAAACCACAACCTGTCCCAGGTTGTGGCTTCGATTCCCACTAGGCGCGGCGTTAAGTTCCGCCACTCAACACGCAATGCCTCCAGAATTCGGCGGAAAATGGTGACGTAACGTACTAATTTAAAAATCATATTTTTATATTCTTTTTTAATTTAGCAAGTTTTATAATAATAATAAAAAAGCTTGATTTTATATATATATATTTTTTGTCATATATATTAATACTGAGACAAAAACCTCAATAATGTAGGGTGTCCGGCCAAACTGGCTGTTATGTCCGGCTATTAGGTTTGGCGACCTGGCAGCCATAATCGCGGCTCATTTTTATATAAGTGGTGAGGTAAACGTAATGACTACATACTAATTACTCCCTGACAAGTCTGGAAGTAAAGACTTTTTTGTTATTTAGTTTGTAACATATTTTTTATTCATATTTCGGTTGTAAACTGCGACAATAGATATTATTTACTAAATTAAAAATATCCAGATATCATGTATTTAAACAATTTATTTTATAAAGCACTTGCCAGCCCTCCTTTATAAGAAAAATAATCATCAACACCTACTTACTGTTACTCTAAATGGAAGGGCCATGTGACTCTATCCTATCTTTCCCTGCAACTTAAATACAGAGACCGATCGCAGTTTTTGAAAACATAGCAAGAAAATAAAAATAATTTATATAAATATAGATTTATCTTACGTTAGATTGAAGTTCTTAATCAGTGGATACAGTGTAATATATTTAAACTTGACTAATAGATATAGATAGGCACTTATTAATATACTCTATCGATTTTCAATTCTGCTAAAAGTTGTAATAAATCTGATTTAAAATTATTTTATTGTTCACTAAAGCACGATAAGTAAAGAGGATCTTATACTGAGAAGTACTATTATCCATTTTTTTTCTATTTTAGAGACATAGAGTATTGGTTGGCGGAGCCCAACGTTTATTTTACTCGACTGGTAAAATAAAAAAAAATATAATGCTGAAATAAAGCCACACAACCATCACGTGTTAAGTCAATTTCTTGGCTACAAACACAACCATGGAACAGAAATATACCCTCACTAAACTCTAGGCGATCAGATCGTAGTAAATATGTAAATTTCCGTTTGAGTTATAGGTATAAAAGTTTATATAAGTATTATAAGAAAAAGTATTTTTGACTACTTTGAACAAAATATCATTTTCAGCTTCACGCTGTATCCCGCACACAGCAGGGCAGGCAGAAGAACCCTAGTGTAAAGACACTCCGTTCCCCACTTTCCGCAGAGTTCTGGAGGCATTGCGTATTGAGTGGCGGAACTCAACGCCGCGCTTTGCCTCGACACGAGAGCGAAGAAATTAAAATATAAATGTAAATAAATATTTCAAACTCACAACCAGTCGATTTTACAGTCACTCTTTGTGCCCCTGCGCCACGACTGATCTCATATACCATTTTCAAAATCAAACAACTAATACTTGTCTCTCTGATTTCAAGTAATAAAATGGGTGTAGTAAAACAAAACAATATACATGCATAATATTTTATTACACTGTACAATAAATATCGGGCTGTATACAAAATATGTATAGAGGAATTACAAAAGATATTGTCGTCACTCGCGTACGTGTGCTTATTACAATTCTTAGTTGATTTTCATTAAAAACTGTGTTATGAAATAATACGAAAAATAAATTATTATTTTATGATTAAGTTTTTCTCTCTTCTATTTAACTTATTGATCTTACACAGAATTCGAAAAAGTTTTTTCGAAAAACTACTTTTAACAAATAAAAATATATATATCTAAGATTATTTATTATATAATTTTCCATATCATTACATAGTCCAGTTTTTATGATCATTCAGCCTCGTGTCGGTGATATTCTACAAAACAATCAAATAGAAAACAAAGTTTCTAAAATTTTCAAGCATTTTAAGAATTGGCACCCACGGCGTTTATAACTAAAGTGCAATATTCATTGTATTTAAAAAAATAAAATAACATATTATATTATTCATTCAATAAAAATTCATATAAAAATGGTCCAAATGTGAACAACATTAAAATATTTATTTGACCAAAATCAAATCTACTTTTTAAATTGTAAGGCAGAATCGAACCCCTAGCCATTAATTATTAATGAAGTATTTTAAAATATTCATTATTCATTCATATCTTCATTTATTAGTAATGTTCTTAATTTATATATATATATATATATNTAATATTATATAGATATTTTTTTAATATACCAGTGAACATTGCACAACACTAACATCAATCAGCCTATCACATTGCCTTCTACCTACTTTGAGACCCATTTTCCTATACATATATACCTTTTACCTCTACAAACTACTACTATTTTATTTTGATATAATGTTTAAATTACAATATTATAATAATATTTTGTACAAAAATACCATATATAGAATTTTGATATACATGGCAACACTAAGTGTTTTAAATTTTATATATCGCCATCTTAATATATATTTTTTATTGAGTTTCAAAACTAACATTTAATCTCTTATATTGAAATAATATAGTAAATAAATTAACCTTTTTCTTTATTAAGACGGCGTTATATAAATATAAAAAAACTCATTATATAAAGCTCTAACCATATAAAGCCTATTTGATAATGAAAATAAAAAAAAACAAATGTCACAGATTATAATCAACATACACATTATTTATACAGATAAAAACACAAATATTCACTTATTTATAAATAATCAGATCTAAGCTAACTCTATCATTTAAACATGTACAATAACTCGTAAAGTGTACTTAAAATTGTTTATAATTTCGTTTGTATTGCTTTAATTTCCATCATATTATAATTTGTTACTAATGAGTTTTTACTCATTCCATAGGCTATTATAAATATATATAACTTAAAAATATATAGAAATAATTCATGTATTTCATTTTGAGTATAAGGAAATGGTTCTAACATCATATATTTTTCTATTTCATAAATCAATTAATCAGTTATATTTGTTTCTTTTGTGAAACCATTAAAGATGAAATAGGCTTTTTTTATTTCTATTTACGTTATTAAAAAATACTGCAAATAAAATTCATAATTTAGTATGTACTTTTAATAGGAAAATAAGATTATTATGCAATTTTAAATTGTTTATATATTTTAAAAAGAACAGATATTTATATTCTAGTTATTTTACAGAAGAGTAGTTACTAATAACTGTAAGTTAAACAGATTTCATAATCACTCAAGCGGAAGAGATAAAAAAAATCAGAAAAGATTTAAAAAAGTTTTATTTGTTGTATTATTAGAGATATATAAATTAACTAATAAGAAAAAAAAACATATGACAGCAGATATATATTTCGGAAAAAAAGGAAACAATTTATAAGAATACTGGAATAAAATTTTGGAAATAATTTCATTTTATACAATAAATATTGTAACATTAAGAAGTATGGAATCATAAATAATGCCGTTAGGCGGTCGTGGCGCAGCGGAGCATTGCCTGACTGTAAACGCAATGATAGTAGGTTCGATTTCCACTCTAGGGAAATGCATTTTTCCATTTTTAGCTTAGGTAAGAAGACAGAGCGCTGCGTTGAATTCCACCACTCAACACGCAATTACTCGAAATTTAGGCGAAAAATGTATAACTGATTCCCTATCATTAGGTTGCTCAACCTACCTAAAAAGACAGCCGACGCCATTATACAATATACATATACGCCAATATTACTCTTCATATAAATAACCCTAAATCTATAAAGGCTCAACTTAATTAATAACTTATTACATTGCTTTGTCATATAAAGAGGTATTTACATATAGCCTCCAATTAAAAAATAATAATAAAATGTAAACACAGAATAAATAAACCATTTATACTACCATTTTTATAAACAATTTTAAAAATAAATATTCTATATTAAACATTAAATGAGTATAATTATTTTAAAGTGTCACTTCTAGATAAATGAACTTAAATAATGGATGATTAATCTTTGTTTATTTTGGTTTTGTAATAATTCTCCTAATGTGGAATAAAAAAATTCTAAATTCTATAATAATATTATAAAATCGTCGCAGTGTTCTATATTTTTACTTTTTATTATACTAAATTTTAAATACAATTATTATGAAAAAATTATGCAATTTTCTAATTGATTTCATTTTATAAGGTCGACCAATTTGACAATTATTAATAAGTAATGTGTATTGAGAATTTTATAATTTGGCAGATTCAAAAGAAATCTTATTTAAAATTTAAAAAAATCGTTTAATGATGTTAAAACTGTGTACGGCAGTCATTTTTGAATTATTTTTCACACCACATTAATTTTTTTTATAAAATCAGATGCACAAAATTTAAATGTATGTATGAATCGAAATGTCAAATCCGACCTTATATAATTAATTTGTAATAGTAAAAAAATTAAGAAAGGATGCTTTCCATTTGTGCCCTTATATAGTATGGTGATGATTCTATATCATTAGCTGTAAGTGCGACGGACGGAATAAAGATGAAAGATTCAAAATTATGTAGAAAATTACAAAAAATATGTAAAAAAAACAAATATTCAAATATTACAAATAATATTTAAAAAGAAAATATAAATCATTATTACATTGCTATGTATTATCGTTATTATATTGAAATAAAAAATATTGTATTTTAATAGACATTAAAACTGCGAATCTAAATCCATTAATTTAAATATTATGCATTCATTATAGATACAATTGCCATTAAACGAAAATTAAAAAAAACCGACCTGTCAAAATGAAAATGACAAAACATGCCAAAAATTCAATAAGGTCTAGGTAGATTATACAAAAAGTGGAATAAAAATGTAAATCTATAATTTTATATATATAGTACAAACATTGCAAAATATCATCCAAACATGCTCTAACGTATATTGAGCGGCAATTTGAGACATTATTATACATTTCATTATTTATTATTATTTATATACGTGCATAAAAACACTTCGTTGCTGTTTACAGCCTATATATTCAATCACAGTTTAGGTGCTCCTCGTAAAAGTGACCTAACCCATATTTGCTAATTTTTGAAATACGATAATATAAGATAATGTGACAAGGTGGAGTGCAGTGATAAATTTTGTGACATCACTTAAAAAAACATGTTATACATACAAAATTCTAGAAATTGATAAATTTATATTTTTTTGTTCTGGCAACTACTGTTTTAGTTTAACACTTTCTAGGTGTAAAATTGCAAAACACATGACATGATGAAATCCGTGTGCCATAATTTTTCTGACAACCTTGCTGATAATTATCAGCAAAAAACATAACAATTTGATCATATTCCAAGCAAAATTCTCCTGTAATGTCTTACACTAAGTTCACAGACCCCCCTTTGGTAAGTTCCAGTTAAAAAGGTAAAAAAACCAACACAGACATGCCGTCAACATACATGTTTTACTAACCAACATCTTTCATGGGTTATATCACTTCACTTGGATAACCTCGTATGTTATGTACATTTTACTCCCTAAGGATTCAAAGTCTTCCAAATTGTATCTACATTACATTATTGGAACAAAATCATATCTTAATATTCTTAATTAACTTAATACAATATTACAATATATATACACACACTATACATAAACATATTTATAATTTATAACAGAAATTACGTTTTAATATAAATAAAACGATATTTGTATAGATTTTTAAAAGTTTTTTTATAATTTAAGCAATATAAAGCAAAAAGTATACTCTATAATAAAATTAATTGTTATATAAAACGCAAATGTTATGTAATTGTTACGTAAAACTGTATATAAATAAATACAAAATAGAAATATAAAATTTAATGAATTAATATATTAATATATGACTTTGTTCTTCATATTTTTAATTATATACAAGCACGCGTGAGATCCACTCGTCTACTTATTGTGGACAGCAAAATTTTAAAATATATTAAATTAGTGTTGCTATACAAAATTAATGTATATTACCGAAAATTAAAAAAGAAAACATTTATACAAATTTTAAACAATATAAAAAAGTTTTCTGTAATTTTTTTTATGAATTTCAAATTTATTATAACAGCAACCCTATTTCAATACAACAGTAGACAAATGTAATTATACAAAATTTGATTAATTTTTATTTTTTTTGTTCTGGCAGTACAATTGTTTATAATTATAAAGCTAGGGGATATTTCGAATGTCAGTTCCAAACTAGTTTTACCACAAGACTAGGGGCTAAATTTTATTTATATAAAAATTGTTTTAATAATTTCTATAATGCATTATCTAATTTAGAATTTAATCGGTTAATATATGTAATTGATATATTACGAAAAAATTAATCTACTTCCATAGAAGTGTAAAAATATCGAAAATTGATCTCGTGCATAATTTTGTTTTCTTTTTCAAGAGATTTTTGGAAAAAAAGAAACAAAAATATGACGTGAGCTTCAGTAAAGGTAGTTTTACATACTTTTTTTCTATAAATTATATGTATATTTGTGAGAGCTATACTAACTAATATGGGTACAAATTTGCGTGCAATATTTGGTCGTTACATTGTACACCTAAAATATATACATATATAAAGCAACTGTTTTAACTGTGTCTTGATAGGTGGTAAATGCAGATAATTTTCAATATTTTTTAAACTAACATTATTCGGATAAGAATAAAGGTTATCTAAAATAAATTAAAATACCACAAGTAAATAAATTCTATTTTAAAGTGCGGTCAGGATACAAAGGTGGACTATTTATTCTAAAACAATTATTTTAAAAACTGAATAAATATAATTAAGCATTGATCTCTTTTGGCATAACATTCCCAAATATATTGCAATAAGTATTATACATCCTATGGCATGCTAAACAGAACGAGACCACCGTCCTAACAAATACATACATCCATATACTAAAAAAAAATCACATTTCCTGTCTTTTAAAAAAAAATACTCCCGAAAAATAAAACACATTTACACAATATCACAAAACCACAGACAAACATAAAAAAAAACAAAATCACTGTAACATAAGAGATTCTAGATTACGATTCAGTATAGTGTCTTTGACGGAATTGAACACGACCTCTATGTTTTGCGTGTCTATGGCCGTCGTGAAGTGGTGGTAGAGCGTTGTCTTTGGTTCTCTCCGAACATTCCGGAACATGTTGAGCAGGAACGTTTGAACGTCCTTTAAATTGTGGGAGTCGCCCGTGAACTCCTTGTAGTAGTTGCGTATGTCAGTCTCTAGGCTTGCCACCTTTTTCGCCAACAAATCCGATTTGTTGAGAAAAAGTATTATGGAAATGCCTTTGAAGTTTATGTTGTTGACGATTGTGTCAAATATGTTTAGGGCTTCGGCGAGACGATTCGTTTTTCTGTAACAGTCAAAATTTGGATTTTAGTAAGGATCATTATTATGATTTTTATGAAGAGATATTAAAAATATAATAGATTTGTACACTTTACATATATTACAATGATTACTTGTATTTCTTAAAATATTTCTTGTGCAGTGCCTATCTTAATAAAATGATCACGAAAATTATATAAAAGTAGCAAAAACGTGAGACGTCACGCGTAGTTTGCTCCTTGTAATTACTCCTTCACTTTTACAGATCTTTTGGTTTTGAGGAACATTCCAAAAACAGTTTTAAAATAAACGAATCATTAAAAAAATACTCAGCTACGAGAAGTATTATATATTGCTTTATATGAAGCTATTAAATCTCTACTACTATTTCAAAAATGTATTAATATGACAACAACCTTACGACAACAACATAATTATTTCCTTACTGCATTCTTTGAAAATATTGAAAGCTGTTGCATATATTTGCATATTGCCTTAATTATGTGCATTTCTTGGGTTCCTTTCATCAAAATTACTTAACATTATTTTTTACTGTTTCATCTTCATATATCATATCAATTATATACAAAGAATAACATTTTAAATATGTCACTATATTCTTTTTAGCTTCACGCTGTATCCTGCACATAGAAGAGTAGGCAAAAGGAACCTGGGAACTTAACAAGGCACTCCCATTAACACACTTCCGTTCCCTACTTTCTGCCGATTTCCGAAGACGTTGCGTGTTGAGCGGCGGAACTGAACGCCGCGCCATGCCTCGTTACCAGTTATCACAGCGATTACCACTCGAGAAACAAAACACTTGTCATATTATAAACTACCAGGGTATTAACGAATATAACGAGCCCAAAATCCAAACACACAAGCCGACCTTGATACAAATTCCCGGATGTTAACTTTTTCCCAGTGTGCGCCTGTTTATACCTACATACTAGTAAGTATGTTATATTAATAACACTGCATTGGATTAAGACGCGCGTCATCGATCACATGGCGGTACCCACGTAACCCCATTTACCAGTTTAATTACAATTAATTAATCAATCCTTGATTGATTGATTGATTGATACGGTGACAGACAGATTGAATGCGACATTTCTTTCCGAGAGGAATTAAGTTTGAATTGCTCTGATATAATGTATTGTAGTGTCATAATATGTTTTTTAATTAAAATATATAAACTAAAAAAATATAAAATACATAAAATATAATAAATACTTTATTAGCAAGCCTAAGAAATATAAAAATGAATGGAAATATATTAATTTTATGAGGAATCGAGCCCGCGAACCATTTAAATTAGACGTTATACTTAACCCATTCAATACTAGTTAGGTATTATACAATTAAATAATCAGATTTAGAAAAAAAAATGTAATTATAATATTATTGTAATGTAATTATAATATAGAGACATATTAATATAGAGACCAATTAATTTACAATTAATTCATTTTTGTGATTCACTCACAAATATATTATTAACTATTAATATTTAATTGTTAATTGCAACTAAAAATTGCCCAGCTCAGTCAACAAGCATAATATTAATAAAAGAAACAAACTTCCATACAATAAACTGATTAAAAATATTTTTTTTGTTCTATTAACCATCTAAAACACAGTATATAAATACAACAACACAGTAAATATATAAAATACTAAAAGTAAGTAAACAAGCGTGAGGACCCCCCGGAGGGCATGGATGAAGAGGTTGATGACAGTGGACGAGGCGAAAGAGGTATGGAGAGACCGTAGCGTTTGGCGCTCTGTCCTCTCTGACTACCCCGCTAGCGCGTGCTAGCTAGCCCGCTAAAGCGTGAATAAAGTAAAAGGACGTCGAAAGTGTATATAAGAAAACAATTTACATTGTTAATACTAACGAAAAATAATATTATTATTTATTATTCAAGGTTTCTTGGCGTATTATACAATATTTAAATTATTATGTATACATCACGATTAGTCACAGATAAGCCGTGACTGACACCGCTAGGCTTTCGTAATAGTAACGACTTGCCCACATTTGATCGCATAGTCCAAATACCTGCCTATATTTAAAATTTATTGCTTGAATAACAGTGTTGCTAGCCTTATGATGAATTAATTTGTAATTTAAATAGTGTTGTATTTTTTTTATTTATTAACTTAGCATCTATTCCCAATTTTACAGGCAGTTTTTGATAGAGAATACCTAACCATGTCTAAATTAGTCCGCATATATTTTAATTTGTAAATATTATCCCATAATTCGTTTAACTGTAAACGTTGTGGGTTCGATACCCACTCGCGGGTATGTTTTATTTTCATGTCCTTACTCTGGTCACAAGACGAAGCGCGGCGTAGAGTTCAGCTCGGTAAATGGGCTTAACACTAAGTTCCCTTGCTGACACTACACAAACATATGGCAGTCCATATGTTGGAGACAAAGTAAAAAAAATATTTCTTATATATTTAGTAACACATCTTGTGATGCTGAATTGTCATGCATAAATGGACGTCAAATGTAGTAAAACTTCTATAACTAATTTTCCTTGTTATAGTTGAATATAAAATGGAAAACATCTCAACTCGCTTTACAATAAAAAATATTACCACGAATTACTCTGCAAAGACAAAAAAAACATATCTAAAAAACGAGGTTACAAATTTTCACACATTATAAATAATTTAACAAAAGAATTTATGTATTCAAATTTACTATCAAAATTCACAAGGACGTTAAATTCTAATTGTTTATTTAATTTTCATATATTTTTTAAAACTGGCAACACTGTCTATGCGGTTCAAGCAGTAACACTTTGATGAACGAACTTTTATCAACAGTATTTTACGATGCTATAACCAAAAAGTATTTACGCTTCAATAAAATATTAATGGCACGGTTAGGAAAATGATTGAATGAAATAAATGTGATGGGATCGCTCTTACGCAGGTTATTTACCTTCGAAGTTTATATAATAAACTTAGTCTAAATAATCAAGAACTATTAAAGGAATATATTTGTTAATATATACACGAGACTAAAAATATATCTTAACAGCATTTCGAATATACTCTTTTTTGTTCAATACAGTCAAATAGTCGTGGCCCCTCTAAAGTTAGTTGTAGACAGCTGCGCAGATTTGATTTTAAGATTTTTCTTACTTTTGAATATTTTCTTTCCAACTAACTATGCGGGTAAGTTCAGGAAAAAACTTCATGGCGTCCACGACTTGTTGACCGTACTGTACGTGTATGGCTTTAATTAGAAAGCAGTGCAGTCTAATTACATTAAGTGTTGAGTGGTGACACCCATTTGGTCATATGTCTAAACTCTTTTACGATGTAAGCCGAGAATAAGAAACATATTAAAATAAAAACACAAAATGGTTAATATTTTGAAAATAGAATAAGATACGGTACGAATAAGAAAAGATAAAAACCCGTGTCTATGGTGTTTGGTAAAAATAATAGGCTTAAAAGAAAAAGACAATCATCTTTTGGTAATTTAACAACATATTTTGTCTAACCGAGCCTATAATCACCTTCAGCGTATTCCGTACAATCCTATAATGTACGTATTGCGCCGCCATGGCGTTAGTAAATAAATCTGTTAGTTGTTTATATTCCATCATTATGCACAAGTTTTCTATTTATAATCTTTAATTAATTCATTAATTAATAATAATTTGTATGCGTGATGCGTTATGACGCCAGTTTTGGCGCAATGGCACAAGCGTGCAATTGCGAGCAAACAGGTTGCGGTTTCAATTCCCATTCGAGGAAAAGAAAAATTCAATATTTTCATTTCTCCGATCTGGTAATAACGCGAAGAGCGACGTCGAGTTCCGCCACTCAACGCGCAATGTCTCCAGAATACCGAACTCCAGAAAGTGGAAAACGGAGGTGTCTTAATGGAAATGGAGTGTCTTAATACTAGGTTCCCTGGTACCCTCTACTTACCCTACAATGCGCGAAACTAAAGAAAGATAAATTGGTATGCGTTGGGGCGTCAACACTTGCTAATCCACATCCGCGCCGATCGTGCATTTACTATAATGAATGTAACTGCATCGCGGCCATACAAATTGCCCATATGTCTTAAATCATAGCTAATATAAGACGTCTTGTTAAAAATATGCATGTTTATTTATACATGTTTCATTATAGGAGAAACTAACAAATTATGTAAGATTTTCTTAACAAATTTAATATATTTAATGATTAATTTGTGTACAAAATAATAGTTATTGGTACAACTATGAATTTTATTAAAAATGGTAAGTAAAATTATGGAACAATTAAAAACTGTTCTAATTGATCATATAAACTGCATTCTTTATTTATTTGCATTCTTTTTCTGCTGCTTTGCTATGATAATGTTTCATTGTTATTTTCTTTTTTTTATTTTATTTATTAGCTTAACTATATATTAAAAAATCGTGAATAAAGACAATATAAAATTATATACTAGCCACCTATACAAAAATTATAAGCCCGATCAGTTTGTTTTGTTGATCTGAGGAGCTACAGGTTCAAATTGAAACATTATTTATGCATTGGATATTAAATATCCATTTATTTCAAATACCTAGACCGAGTCTATAGACTATAAGTTTTAGATTTTAGGCCAACACCTCGGAAGAGGCGGTGAGGGGACTGCGTCGGTCTGTCCCTTCCCACCCTCAAATAGTCAGGTACCCACCCCAGAAATTTTACTAACAAATATTTGCCACGAAAAATTAATAAAACAACATTTACACGAACACATTTGTGCAAAGATAAAGTCCAGGCCTACTCCAACCCCCTCTGAAAATATCTCTAGATACACGCATCGCTGCGGGTAAAAGCTAGTTTTATATAAACGGATCAAACACAACCGCTATTATATTACACCTGTTCTAAAACAACGTAATTCATTCTTATTAACTAACCGCATCTCAAAAATGTAAATATATTTTAAAATACAAAAACCAACTAAAGCTATTTAAAATGTAAATTAACTCATACATACATACATTATTTAAATATAAATACAACTTAAAGTACGTGTAACTAACAAGAAGAAACAGATGGGCTCGGTATCACGTTGTTAATGGTAATTAATATATTCACTAACCACATGGCTGTGACCAATTAGACTGATTTGTAAGAAGTAAACGAAGTGATTTGTCACTACGTTTACTTTTTTTTTAGCTTCACACTATATTCCGCATGTAATAGGGTAAGCAGAGGGAATTTGGGAACCCAGTGTTAAGATACTCATTTCCCATTAAAACACTGATGAAAAAAAGGCAAAGCGTGGCGTTCAGCGCCACGCTTTGCCTCGTTACCAAATTACATCGTTTAAGTATTAATCCCATTTTTTGCTTGAATACGAAACATAAAGCGATATATGGCGCAACTCAACGCCGCACTTTGTATTACCAAAGCGTAGAAATAAAAATAATTCATTGCGTCCAAATTACAAACAGTCAATAGATCTATCTCACTAACTACAACTCCAAAATGCGGAGAACAACTACACTAAAACTATAAGACTATTCGACACGACCAATATTAATAGAATTAAAAAGTTCGCGTTCATTGAAGTAAATTTGTATACGATTTCCGTTATCGCCTAAACAAAAATAGAACTTGTTAGATAAAATACGTAATATGTGTGTAAATTAGTGACAAAATGTTATAAAAAAATCAAAGGTTAATAATTGAACTGTACTGTGTAGTTAGATTAGATAGTAATTGACAAAATACATCGTTCTTTTTTTACTAAAGTCTTCGTAGTGGAAATTGGGACGACATATTGTAGGGAACAATTTTATATTAAAAAAGGTTACCCTTTTTCTCGCATATCAGCATACTTATAGGGAACCTAGTGTTAAGGCACTTCGTTCCCCACTTTCCGTTCAATTTTAGAAACGCTACATGTTGGCTGGCGGACCTCAACGCCGCACGAGGAAATTAAAAATGAATGAATAGAGGTAGTATGAGATTGACACAAACTACCTCATTCATCCACTAACTTATGTAGTGACAGGAGCAAAGCAACACTTCACTGCGTCAGTATACGTTTCGTAAACATAAAATAAAATAAAAAAATTATGCCTCACCTATCCTCCGACAGCACCTGATCAAACTCCGAAGAAGACACCAAAAAAAGTATTGACGTGACAGAATCGAAGCACTGCGTCCACTTCTGCCGCTGCGTCCTCTGACCTCCGACGTCGACGAACACGAAAGGCACGTTGTTGATGTTGATGGTACACTCCGTTATGCCCTTCGTGGCCTTCCGACAGTGCAGGATGTCCTGGTGCGAGGGCACGTAGTCCGGCCTGGCTATACGCTCGAGCTCGCCGAAGAAGTAACTCACCGAGTCGCTCTGGAACATTTGAAAATTTGTTGATTAATTTAAAATTTCGTTAATAGTTGTGGTCAATTGTACTTTTTCAACGTTAAAGTTAACTATGGTATTGTTTTTATTACGGTTCCGTACCCAAAGGGTAAAACAGGACCTTATTACTCCGGTATCTATGCGTCTGTCTGTCTGTTTGTCAACAGACTGTATCTCATGAGCCGTTATAGTTAGACAGTTAACATTTTTACAGATATCAAAGAAAGCTCCATTACAGCAAACGTGATTTCTTTTTGCCGTATTTATATTTATAATGCTATATCGTGCGCCAGTCCGACCAACACTTGGCCGGTTTGTTTAATATTTTTTTTTTTATAATCTAATAATTTGGCAAAAATAATAAATTCACTATGCATTCTACTAGTTCCTATCGAAAGCCAAGGCAACGCTCGTCAAGACATCAACATGGTGTAAGCGAATCCGCAATTAAAATAAAAAAAACTTGTAAAAGACATCAAAAACATTGTCACCCATCAGGGCGTCATACATTCAAAATATAAAATAAAATCTACAAAACATAAAAACGACATTATATTTAAAATAAGCAGCAATAAAACATATAAAATGTAGTTAAAACACGATTGTAGTGATTCATAGGAGAATTTTGTTGAACAAAACAGAAAACTAAAGTAGGTCGAATGAAAATAAAAAAAAAATATTTAAAAATTTAAAAAATAACTCCAGTGTACACACTCTACTGGTTATTTAGCTAGAACTATCAAAACATCAACACTTAATAAATCTGCAAATAACATAGCAAGTAAAATACACAAAAAAAAACTATAAAAGAAAAAGTAGTATGTAATTTTTTTTGAGGCCAATCGTTTCGCAGGGGCACAAAGAGTGGCTGTAAAATCGACTGGTTGTGAGTTCGATCCCCACTCGAGGAGATGAAATATTTACTTAAATTTATATTTCCATTTCTTCGTTCTGGTGTCGAGGCAAAGCGCGGCGTTGACTTCTGCCACTCAACACGCAATGCCTCCAAAATTCGGCGGAAAGTGTGGAACGGAGTGGCTTAACAATAGGTTCCCTCTGCCTACCCTGCTGTGTGTCGGATAGGGCGTGAAGCTGATAAAAAAAAACTAGCAAAACATCAATACATAGTAAATCTGCACACAACATAGCAAGTAAAATAGACATAAAAGAACTATAAAAGACAGCAAAAACATTGCCACCCCATCACATACATAGCAAAATGTGAAATAACATTTAAAACAAAAAACACAAAATAAAGAGACATATATCAAAATAACCAACAATAAAAAAGTAAAAGTTTAATTTTAAATTTGTCCACACAAGCACGATCTAAGGATCATAGCGTGTTTTCATGGGATAATTTTTGTTGCATTGCACCAAACGAGTGGGTTGATTTTTACAAGAGCTATAAAACGGTTCTCCTGAATCGTCGGGCCGAGCACGTAACGTACACTAAAATCAATAAATTCCACAACTTCTAGTCATTCATCGCTACAAAAATAGAGCGACTACTTTTTGAAATTTTCTTTTTATTTTTCGTCTGCATTACACATACTTCAATAAAAAAAGTATTCAAAATATATTCTCTATCGCTTTAAGTAGTCGAACTAATGTTTAAGTACAAATATACCAAATCGAACGTCACTAATCAAGTCGTTCAATTTAAAGTATATTATGTAAATTACAATCGAACTCAAGGATATATTTTTAAGTTTTAAACTATGATAATATTATAATGGTAGGAGAGCCAAAGGAAGTATTTTGGCATTTTACTAAAGCACGACAGATTAATATACTGGGGGATTGCTTGTACTCGGTTAAGTACTTCCACCAAATATGAGCCCCATATACATGGCCCGTCTAGGATAAAGGATCAGACTAGTATAAAAATTATTGTCAGAAATTCTCGAGCGCGTCAGATTGAGGTAGAGTCAGTTAGTTACATGGTTAATCAAGTATATTCCACTAATGTAACAATTTGAGAGGGACGTAGAGAAGGTGGGGGGCTACAAAGCTGTAAAAAACGTTATCTCGACATTCTCGTGGTAATATTTTTTTTTTTTACTTGGAAGGAGATAATTCAAGGATTACGAAAACTATATAATCTGACGAATTCTACAACGAAATAATAAGAATTGATCGATAAAGTTTAATGCAGCTACGGGTTGCCTATATTCTTCTCAGTGTTTCTATTCCTCTCTCACTCTTCGATGTAGATGATAATTTACAAAAATACTCAAAACTTACACTACCTAAGACTTCCACTCTTTTATATAAATGCTCTTTCTTGAGCTTTTCAATCGATTACGATCAATAATTTCAAAAAAAATAGGGCAAGTCCCTTCAGATGATTGTTAAATTATGAGATAGCACGTCGTAGTATATAGATAGGGCATTAAGATGAACCATATATCTGGTTCATATATGGTTCATCTTAACTAACAACAACATTACGTGTTGAGTTACGGAACTCGCAGCCTCACTTCGTGTTGTTACCAGAACGCGGAAGTATTAATAATCAATTCTCTCTAATAGAAATCGAACCTAGAACCTTCGCGTTTACAGCCTCAATACATGCTCTACTATTATTTTATTAAAATGATCATAAAAAAAGAAACAAAAATTTATGAAATATTATATTTTATCAATCTTAAGCACCCAACATCCACGGTCAAATACGTAGGTAAACAAGAAACAAGTGGCATTACACGCAAAAGAATTTATATTTGTGACATTCAACAAATTGCAGAATTGCATTCACCTTAAACTTCAAAATACCATGATTTAAAATAATGTGCACGTCGCAGTCATGACTTCGTAATTAAAGGTTGGTGTTGCTATACGTTTGTCAGCGTTGCATCAAATATTGTGGAAAATATAGATAATATTTACATCATCCACTGTAAAGACATTGAAGCCCGTGTAATGCTTAATTAAAAAGTTGTTTTTTTTTAATTAGAGCATATTCTGAGGATATCGTGGAGCAGCGGCACGTCTGACTGTAAATGCGACAGTTATAAGTTCAATTCCCACTCGGGGAAACGATTGACTTTCATTCCCTCGCTGGCGTACAGAAAAAGCGCGGCGTAGAGTTTCGCCACTCAATACACAATGTGCTGAAAATTGTGCGGAAAGTGGGGAAAGAAGTGTCAC
Organism: Heliconius hermathena; assembly: GCA_013403705.1. Lineage (NCBI taxonomy): Eukaryota > Metazoa > Arthropoda > Insecta > Lepidoptera > Nymphalidae > Heliconius > Heliconius hermathena. The sequence goes on from JAAIXJ010000095.1 coordinate 28,835, forward strand.
TAAGTTTCCTTTGCCTTCCCTTCTCAATGCTGTAAAAAGGGAAATCTAAAAAAAAATTAAAAAATCGCTTTAAAATTGAATCTAAAATCATTTTATAACACTTACCATAACTACCACGTCACGAAAATAACGTTACATTTTAATATAATAACTTAAAAACTACAGTAATATATTTAAATAAATTAACAAAAACAAAACAATTTCAACTTCTGTAAGCTGTATTCTCAACATTTTATTCAAAGGCGATATGCATTTCCGGTTGTCACATAATAAAAACCTTCAAAGTACATATTTGTTTAATGAACCCTTTACTTTTCCTTAATCGAATGAAAATTATTACCTACATTATACTTATTTCTTTGCAGTTGTGAATATTTAAATATTTCTGTAGGAGTATTTATTTTAGTTTTAAAGATCCGTAGTTCAGAATAAAAAAACGAAACCAACGGAACACTTTCCGTCCGTCAATCCCGTGGAGGTAACGAGTTGAAAGTAATATAATTTGTTGACCTGCATGCAGTTCTAGTCCCTGGGAGCGGTAAATAAACTTGGACTAGCCAAGGTATTCAAAAGATACGAACTTTCACACTTTGTTTTTGCAATATTGTATTGTAAGTTTTCTCATTGACCCGCATAAAATTAGTTCTGTGGGCAAGTTATACATGCACTTGATCGATTTTATTTATTTAACTTGCTTCATATTATAGTAGAAAGTAACTTTTAAGTCATACACAAAAATAAATTAGTTTAAAACTTGTTATACTACTTCACGTCAGATATTTGAATTTTGTATTAAAAATAACAGCAATATTTACATTTTATGGGTTCGATTGCCAGTCGCGGAAATAGAATATATACGGAAATCATTTCCTTATCCAAACTCTGAAAAATGCGGCGTTAAGTTCCGCCCAACATGCAATTAAAAATCTGTCTCTCGGAGTGTCCTAATACTAGATACTCTCTCTGCTGTATGCAGGAAAAAGTGAGAAAAAATATATATATAAATATATATTAAATCCAAAACCAAAACCTAACCATCCTCAACGTCCACACACACTAAAATATAATAAGTCACACACACGGAGATTACGGTTAAAATTCTAGTTCAAGACTATTAGCCCGAATGAGCGAATATAAATTGGACGAACTCAAAACCGCTAACGCTAACAACGCGTTTCATTGAATATCATAGTGTTCAGCCTTCAATCCATTCAGATGCATCTCCGCGTACGACATACATACATACATACATATATACATACATTCATATATATTTATCTAATTCTAATGCCACTTTGTTGACCGGAGATTATCTGTAAGCACCTACTGGACGAGATCGTGTGCGAAAATGTAATATTATTCTTATATTGGCTACTAGTTCTATTTTTACCATAGTTTGAATATACATACGCATGTGGAAAAATTAAGGCCGTTGTGTCGCTGCACACAAGTGTGCGACTTTAAAGGGGAAGCCTGGGGTGGGTTTGATTCCCACTCGGGGGAATGAACTATTATTTATTAATACTTTAATTCCGGCGGCGGCGACTTTGTGTTTGAGTTGACTCAATATACAATGCCTTGAAAATTCGGCGGAAAGGATTAGTTAAATCTTAACACTAGGCTCCCTCTGCCTCCCTTGCCGTGCTACATGCGGAATACAACTTGAAGCTGATAAAAAAAAGTAAAATAACATTGCGAATATAATTTTATTCATATACAACTTTATAAATTAAAAATATTTATCTAAATTTATATATTTTTTTCTTCGGTCTGGTGTCGAGAATTAATGAACTCCAGAATTCGGCGGTAAGTGAGGGTCGGAGTGTGTTAGCACTAGGTTCCCTTCTGCCTACTCTACTGTGAGCGGGATACAGCGTGAAACTAATTTAATTTTTATTTATAACTTTATTCACTTAAAAAGTAAACACCGAGAGACAAAGGAAATGCAACAATTCAAGCTGTTATAAAGAACAATAATGCACCGTATTTAAGGCAATAAAGGATGTCAACTTGATGAGATCACACCTACAGTATATTAAGTTTGACGCTACCTCTGCGCGTGCACAATTGATTTTAAAAAGCTACTTATATTAACGAACATTGTGCACGGGCGTAGGATTGGGGTGGGCCGTGCCTATCTCCGATTGATCTAATGTCCACCCCAGTATTTTTACTAATTGAAATTTTGGGTGAAATTAGAAAAACTTCTACAAAAAGATCTATCTATGGTAAATTCGAGAAAGTCAGGATATTTTCTCATTAAAATTGCATATTTTTATTTAAAAATTGAAAAAAGAATTAACCCAGCTCTCAACGTTGACATATTCTCAAAATGCTAAATGCCGACACTACTATAATATTGTGCAAGAATAACTAACTAAGATAGTGGTGTAATATTTCACTCTCCTCCTTTCGTTTAATTGAAGCCCATTCCATTAAAATATATAATCGGAAAAACCTTTATTTTCCTTTGGTATAATATGTAAAAGAATGCTAGCTTGTCAATGGCAATAAAACTAGACGATTTCCAAATCTACAATATAATAACATAATATGGAATATATTATTATTAAATCAAAAGATACAAAACTATGCTTTCAAACTTATTTACAGGCTAATTATAAAAAAATATTAAAACAACATTTATCCCCTAACCAGTGGGGAACGGAGTGTCTTAACACTAGGTTACCCTGCTGTGTGCGGGATACAGCGTGAAGCTAATTTAATTTTTTAATTCCCTAACCAGCGTGCGTGAACAGAATGACATTGAAAGACTGTCCGTAGGTCATGACATCCATCCATTCTGCATTAGCGTGTAGATAAGTGAAGATGAAATAATTCATTCATATCAACTAATATAATAAATAAAAGCGCCAGTCTCTGACTTAACGTGACGGTTGTGGGTACGATCTCCATTTGGAGAAATGCACTGCAATTAATTCCACAATTCAACAGGGAAAGGGAGTGTCTTAACACTAGGTTCCCGCTGCCTACTCTACTGCATGCGAGATAAGGCATGAAACTGGATTTAAACGTTTAAAAACCAATTCGCTTGGAAACTCGGACAAATCATACGTCATATAATTATATAACTAAATTATATGTATATTAATGATACTGTAAATAATGATTCACATAGCATTGATTCACAATAATAACAGCCAATATTACCAAAAACCTATTAAATATTAGAATAATGATTATAAATGGAAGAAATTTTTACTAAGTAGTTTAGTCTGTTATTTTTATTTTCTGGCTCTATACATACTTCAATTATTTGTCTGTTTTTTTCTATACATATAACACCATTTTACAAACTAATAGTTCCAGAGGTTATCGCGTTCAACCTTACAAAGTCTTCAGCTTTACAAATTATAATATTAATATATAATAGAAGTATAGATAACAAAACATTTTCCATAAAACGAGATAGGTATTAAAGACACCCAACGTGCTACGTCCGAACGTGTAGGTGTTTACACTCACAAGTTAAGAGAACTGACGAATTAAATTCTGACCAGTCATCTGGTCCGTTGACACGTAACTTAACCGCACTACAAAACGAATGTTCACACTGTATTGGCAAACAAACAGTACGTAAAACATGGAACCGTTAAAAAATAGTGAATAGTACTAGTACATATTGTATAGAGTTTTGACTTTCACTATGGTCCGTGTATACTATAATGAATAACGCTATTTCACTAACTTTCATACATCTGACGCGATGATAATAGATTCGATTCCAGCCGAGAGTAATGTAAAACATTGTTATTTGTAAACGCCACATAAAATTATTAAATATAATTCAAATATAATATTTCATATTATATATATGAGGCCAGTCATAGCGCAGCGGCACAAAGTGTGACTGTAAAACCGACTGCTTGTGGGTCCGATCCAGACTCGAGGAGATGAAATATTTACTTAAATTTATATTTCCATTTCTTCGCTCTGGTGTCGAGGCAAAGCGCGGCGTTGAGTTATGCCACTCAACACTCAATGCCTCCAGAATTCGGCATAAAGTGGGGAACGGAGTGTCTTAACACAAGATTCCCTCTACCAACCCTACTGTGTGCGGGATACAGCGTTAAACTGATTAATTAATAATATTTCACAATAATTATACCTACGTACTATGTAATTTCCAATAGAAACATACTACGCATTTAAATATAATGAATGTTTTACGATTATAAATAATTATACATGTTATATTAAAAGTGTTATGCGGCTCTGAGGTAACAAACATAAAAAAATACAGTCGAAATGATAACCTCCTTCTTTTACAGAAGTCGGTTAAAACTATTGTATATTTATTTATTTATTAAATACCTAATGAATTCACTTTATTTTTAATAAATATAGTAGATACCAATTATAAATACTGGTCACCATCCTATTAGTCATTAGGATACTCATGTCTGACACACATAAGTATTATTATAATAATCAATCAGCTTCACGCTGTATCCCACACACAGCAGGGTAAGCAGAAGGAACCTAGTGTTAAGACACGCCGTTCTCCACTTTCCACCAAGTTCTGAAGGCATTGTGTGTTGAGTGGCGGAACTCAACGCCGCGTTTTGCCTCGACACCAGAGCGAAGAAATGAAAATATAAATAAATATTTCTTTTCTTCGAGTGGGGATAGAACCCACAACCAGTGGATTTTACAGCCACACTTTGTGCCCCTGCGCCACGACTGACTTGTAATGTATTATTATAAATATATATTTATTTATAATTTCATTTTTATTTTATGTGTGGGTAATCTAGTGTGGTTGGTAAAAGAGCGACATTGAAAGCTGCGACTCTGGATGAAAATGATCGCGTGAAAGAAAACGTATAAAATTTGAACGTAACGGAATTTAAGCCTCTTGCCCCTCGCCTCGCCGCCTTAATCTATATTTTTTGAAACCGTTCAATATAAAATGTTTATAGATATAAGTAAAAAATATATTATAGATCTCATCATATACTCATCGCTAGAAGTACGTAGTAGATACTAGATACATTAGGTATAAAAAATAGTTAAATTTCGAAGTTTGTATCTCGTCATTCGTTTCAAATCAGTTAAGATTATAAAAATTTATTTTCAATCGACTTAATGTGAAACACATCCCTATCAATTCAGAATAATTAATTTCAAGCAGCAGGATTGTGTAAATTTAAATAGATATTACATAATAAATAACTTATTTAAGATACAAGGGGTTATTTTTTTGAAAGAATTAACTGTGAATTGCGATACGGTAAAGGTTAAAGACAAAAGAAAGCCTCTATTGCGAAGTCGAACGCTGATAAAAAGCGGTGGACTAGAACGTTCTTATCAGTGAGTGAAACTCTTTCTTGCATTTTCAATCATTATAATCCGTTATCGCAGTCAAAAGATCTGAGGTAAGAAACATAAAAAATACAGTAGGTTATTAACCATAAATAAAGATGGTCGTGGGTTCGATCCCCACTCGAGGAAATGAAATATTTATTTACATTTATATTTTCATTTTTTCTCTCTGGTGTCGAGGCAAAGCGCAGCGTTGAGTTCCGCCACTCAACGCGCCATGACTCCAGAAGTTGGCGGAAAGTGGGGAACGGAGGAACGGAACTTAACACTAGGTTCCCTCTACCTGTCTGTGTGCTGTGTGCGGGATACAGCGTGAAGCTGATTTGTTTTTTTTATTAATTTTAATTAATAACGTCCTCCTTTTACAAAAGTCTGTTAAAAAATCTAAATAAAAACATAGTAAAACTATTATAATCAACTCCAGATAGGCCTACCTTGGGTTACGTTATTCCGTTAGTAGGTAGGTACACTAAACGAACATCAGATGACTATTATTATTAACCAATCGTATGCGTAACTGTTATCCACCATTATATGTACATACAGTAATAGCGTACTCAAAACCGCAATTTTGTATTGTTAAATATAACAATAACAACGTTAATTAGGGGCCTTACGTAAAGGGTTAACTGGCAGTCAATGTCGTATCGAAATCAGAGCATTCATCGCGGAATCGTACTTCGTAGCGTCTAATGTTCATAATGAAGCCCTAATAGCTATATGTTGGTAAATGATCTGGAACTGTGTACCTACTGTAATATGTAACTATTTGCATCTTTGTGTTGAAGGTCTATACGTTGTTCGTTCTAGTCGGTCGTTTTAACATTTTAAAGAAGAATGAAACGCTTGTATAGATTGTTGGGTCCATCATGTAAAGAGGTGAAAATTGTATGATTTCAGAGATTCAGACACATCATTGGCTCGCTGAAAATTCTGTCAGTTTTTCAATCTGAGAGCTGAGTTATTAGAATTTTGGTAAAAGTGAGGTTAAATTGGCAGCACAATTTCTATAAAATCAACCTCTATAAAATAGGTAATTACTGAGTTGTTTAAGTACTAATGTTTACTATTTTTAGTGTAGAATATTAGAAAAATCATATTATTGCTCAGGAATATCAAAATGTTAAAGTTGTAAATAGATAACAGAATTTAATTTATTGAAAAGACGACCAGACTACACACATTTTAATGAAGGGTACATATTCTTCTCACTTCTTCTAATATTTTTAAAATGTCATCCAAGAACGGCGCAGGTTGAAATTAAATTATCTTGATACCAAAAAAAATAAAAAAAATGGAAAAATCATTAGACAAGGTATCAATGTCAATCAGCTGTCATATCCATCATTTAAAATATGATTGATTTTAATCGATTCAAAATGGATTTATTTTTGTTTTTTCAATAATTAATTGAAATTGTCTTTATTTAAACTGTAATTATATGCACTAATAACTGCATTAAAATTAAGACTTCATTAAAATGAGCAAATATCGTATTTTCGTAGTACTGTCATGGATTAGTTATGTCGATTAAGGACCTAAAACATTTTTTCTCGTTTCCGCTTCCAAAATATCAATTAAGCTGATATTCTAAAATTGAAAAAAAAATAACTTTTAAGACCACATCTCAAGTCTTTACATTTGGGCCCACGATTTTCCGCCTCCTTTAATATAAATTAATGATGAGATATTTTTTTCTCATAGGTACGTCTCCTCTAACTATATGTATCAAAATAATAATATATAAGTTTTAATAATATTTTTAATAATTATATTTTACATTTATTAATGTTTGATATGATATCATTATAATTTATTGTAAACAAAGGATTTTTGTCATATATCATAACATCAGATATTTAATGAAAAAAAAAATTGTTTGGATAGTGAAAAAAAATCTATAAGTGAAAAATATCACTGTATCACCGTAAATCGTAAGAATCCCACATGCTTTGTACTAAACCTTTCTCCATTATCGCAGTGATATCGATAGTGTAATATAAAAAAATCAACAAAGTTTACTCTTATATAAACATCACCACACACACTGTAATTAGCTTCACGCTGTATCCCGCACACAGCAGGGTAGGCAGAGGGAACCTAGTGTTAAGACACTCCGTTCCCCACTTTCTGCCGAATTCTGGAGGCATTGCGTGTTGAGTGGCAGAACTCAACGCCGCGCTTAACCTCGACACCAGAGCGAAGAAATGGAAATATAAATTTAAGTAAATATTTCATCTCCTCGAGTGGGGATCGAACCCACAACCAGTCGGTTTTGCAGTCACACCTAGTGCCGCTGCGCCACGACCGGCCTCAACACACTGTAATAGTTAACATATTTTACTTTATAGTTCATAGATTTTTCTTTCCTAAGTGTGGATTAACACTTTAAAAAATGTTAAAAATAGTTCTTAGTTATTGTCAAATTTGAAAGGAACTTATTTTTCAGTAAATATACATATGATAAGTACTAGGAAGCTAGTAAATGTAAATAAATATTTCCCCCGGGTTTGAATCAAACCCGCAACCGTCGCATACACGCAAACAGCTTCAAAATAAATAACATAAAATAATTTAGAAAGTTTAATTTAATATTCTAATGTCATGACAAAATTATCTATAAATTTCATATATATTAGCCATATCAATAAACAAACATATTGCAGGCAGGTAGTAAATATTCCATATCGCTAACGATAACGATCTTATCTTCTATTTGTAACCGTTTATAGATATATTGTATTAGCAAATGAAACTTACGTGATGATTCATTAATTTCGAAACAAAGGCGATAAACTTGGTTGCAAGTTACAACGGAACTTGATACCTTACAAGTATTTGGATATTGCTCATGAAATACGATTTATTGATTTATTTAAAGAAATAAATTAACGTTTGTTACTGAATTTAGCAGGTAGAGAAAATATAGTATTTAGACACTACGTTCTCCACTTCATGGCAGAGTCTGTGGTCAAATAGAAACAAGTAAGAGTTGTATATGATACATGACAAATTCTAAACTACTCTGATTACTAGCTAGTGACCCCACTCGCGGCTTTTCATGCTAAAACTACAAAAATATTTATTAATTAATCGGAACTATTTCCGTACTATAATAACATTATTATTTAAAGACAATATCCATACATTGGAAAATAAAATTACAGCTAATTCAATAAACAATTATTTAATAGCAATTTTATCGGACCCAAATACTTTATATTGATATAACTTTTTTTATTTACAAACCGAATAAAAATAAAACACTGTTTCTGAGATTAGCGTGCACAAATGTACAGATAAACCTACAAACACTTTAAAAATCGTTTTCTATTCTATTACATTAATAAATGCCCCTAATGATAGGTTTCCCCATATATCTTCCGTGTACAGACAGTGATCAGTTGCAATTTTATATTATATTATTACGTCATATCCATATGTGACGTAATATAAGCTATATTCCTTCTCGATAAATGGATTATCCAACACTCTCAACTCTTCAATTCAAAGTAGTTTTTGAGATTAGCAGTTTCAAGCAGATTTTCAGTTTTATAATACTATAAAGTAGCGCTAGTCGTGGCGCAGCGGCACAAAGTGTGACAGTAAAACCGACTGGTTGTGGGTTCGATACCCATCCGAGGAGATAAAATATTTACTTTATATTTCCATTTCTTCGCTCTGGTGTCGAGGCAAAGCGCGGCGTTGAGTTCTGCCACTTGACACGCAATGCCTTCAGAATTCGGCAGAAAGTGGGGAACGGAGTATCTTACATTAGGTTCCCTCTGCCTACCTTGCTGTGTGCGGGATACAGCGTGAAGCTGATTTATAAAGTTAAAGAGTTTATTTGGTTACACCAATATTACTATTAACTTATAAAGGTATACATAAATATAGATAATTTAATTATAAATTAGGGTACAGCCCTAAATGTAAAGACCTCAATTATAAAGGAAATCGTAGGCAATGAAACAAAATTGCAAGAAGCTTAATCGTGTGGTCGTCGCTTTGTTCTACATACGCGACGTCCCTCCTTTCGTAATTGAACCTACTTACTCACCTAATTTATATTGGGCTTAAATTGGACTATTAAAATGCAGGAAGTTATATTGTATCTTCATATTAGTATGTAAACCGGCCTAAGTATTATATTCAACATGTTTTGATACATTATTTTTGAGTAAAATTAGACTGTATTTTTGTAGAGACATAATACTTGTAAATTATACTAGAGAAGATTAGTCAATTACATGTGTTGTAGCCCGAAACCGTTTGCGTGGACATTTTATATAATATGTTGAAATATTCTATAGCTGTTCTCGTAGAAATTGGAAAAAAGTCCGCTTAGCACTCCCATACAATTAACAAAAATGTAGATTACGCGCCATATTTCGTAATCAGTCACTCATTAAGTAACTGAAAAGTTCTATAAATAGATCTATATAGACATAAACTTTTCCTCTTTTTTAACTTAGCTCTGTGGGATACAGAGTTAAGTTAAAAAGAACATAACAAGAAGCCTGGAAATATAGTATTAAGACACTCCGTTTTCATAAAGGTACTTCCGTTTCTCACTTTCCGATGAATTCTAAAGACATTGCTTCTTATATAAGCTTGTTTTATAAAAACCGTAAATTCAATGTTATCTATAATTGTAGTCTAGCTCTACACTGTAGGATTATTGAATAAATAGCTTTAAGAACGAACGTGATGAGATCATGAAGGATAATAACATAACCTTGTTTATATCATTTAAATTGTTTTTGTAATAAGGGAAATACAATAAATATTACAATATCATAAGTATACGACACATTGTAGAATGTTTGTTATGTTTTCCATTTTGTACGATTAGCAAAAAGAAAATGGCGACAAGAGTCATTTTGTCCACTCGAAATAGTAAAATCATCAGATATAACATTTTGCTAATAGGCAAATAGCTGAGAAGCAAAAGAAGAACGGAAAGAGGAGAAAATATTTCTTAATTTTATCCTGTATGGAAAAAAAAATATCATGCAGGTAATTAATTTTAAACAAATAATTACAAGAGACCAGTCGTGGCGCAGGGGCACAAAGTGTGACTGTAAAATCGACTGGTTCGATCCCGACTCGAGGAGAAGAAATATTTATTTAAAATTTATATTTCCATTTCTTCGCTCTGGTGCCGAGGAAAAGCGCGGCGTTGAGTTCTGCCACTCAACACGAAATGCCTCCAGAAATTGTCAGAAAGTGGGGAACGGAGTGTCTTAATACTAGATTCCCTCTGCCTACCCTGCTGTGTGCGGGATACAGCGTGAAGCTAAAAAAAATTTATTCTCAACGATTTGTATCTGAAACCACAACATACTACAACATAAACCAATGATTCTCAACCACTGTGCCGTGGCACTTTGTGTGTGCCGCCATATTTCAAAAGTGTGCCGCCAAATATTGCAAATATATAATAGTGTTAATATAATTAAATTATATCATTTAAAAAGAAAAATATTTTTAACATGAATATATATTTAAATCCATAAACTATTTATGTAGTGTGTTGTAGTAAATAATTTATCTTTGTGTGCCGCCAAATTTTCTTTGTGTGCCGCCAAATTTTGAAATCGTTAAATATGTGCCGCAACAAAAAAAAACTTTGAACACAAAAGCACAAAATTAAAAAAAATACTCTCAGACAAACATAATATTTATAAAATCCAAAACAATGGTGTTACTCTTCATTATATCCGTTTACCTTAGACGCATAGACCAACGAGCGTATGGCACTCTCATATAAGAGTATAATCGCTAGCTTTGGCCATGCAAATGTGAATAGAAAGCATTTACAATTTACTTTTTTATTTTTTATTTAATAGTTTAGAACACCCATCCATATTGCTATGAGTAAAAATAAAATAATAACGCAGGAAATGGAATAAGTTTTGCGTAACCGATGCGGATGTTACGATCTGTGTTCGATCTGATGAATTAAGTAAAAGTTTTAGGTGCATTGGTTCACAATATAGTGTAATGATTTTATATTTATAAGTTTTAATATTTGCAGTAATTTATTATAAAAACGTAAATCAACCTCTTTCTTTAATATAAATATTTTTGAAATAATTTAAAATAAGTTTAGAACTATCACCAAAGGGCACTACTAAAATAGCAAATAGCTACTAAATGATAAAAAGCTTTATGTGGTCGGAAAATTCGAGATACACTTTTGAGATTTGGAGCGGAAGAAGAAAAAGGTCCTCTAGAATAATATATTGTATTAGAATTTAAAATAGACATTGTACAAGCTTAATAGTATTTTACTCTGAAAGAAATATAAGTTCTGTAAAAGCCTCGAGGTGTTTGATTTCTTTACAGTTGTAATGGGTCTTGAACTCTTGAATTGATTAGGTACTCTAGATTTTTTATCCCTTATAAAAATCAAAATCAGCTTCACGCTGTATCCCGCACACAGCAGGGTAGGCAAAGGGAACCTTGTGTTAAGACACTCCGTTCCCCACTTTCTGCCGAATTCTGGAGGTATTGCGTGTTGAATGGCAGAACTCAACGCCGCGCTTAACCTCGACACCAGAGCGAAGAAATGGAAAATATAAATTTAAGTAAATATTTCATCTCCTCGAGTGGGGATCGAACCCACAACCAGTCGGTTTTTGCAGTCGCACCTCGTGCCGCTGCGCCGCGACTGGCCTCAAATTCCCATTCCATTTATCCCTTATACATACTCACATATACATATAGCATACTCTAGAACTATTAAAAATATATATATTTTGTGTATAGGAAACTGTAAAGTCTAAGTAGCTCCACACTTTTTCCTTTATAGCAGGGTAGGCAGGGGAAATCTAGTGTGAAGACGGTATTTCCTCCACGTGGAGTTGCGGACCTCAATGTCTCAATTCGTCTACCAGAGGATAAATAAAAATATTTTTTTATATAGTATATTATGTCAGGATACGGGGAAATGGGTTTGATTCCAATTTGGGGAAATTAATTATTTTCATTTCCTCGTAGTGTCCGCTCAATCAATCGCAAAATCTTGAGAATATTGCGGTGCGTGGAGAGCGGAGAATCTTAACACTATGTTCCCTCTGCCTATCCTGCCATTTCCGGACGCTCCAGCATAGAGCTAAAAAAATAACATGCAATACGTCAAATTCAATAAAGCATATATGCTTATCCAATATATGTATATATCTATTATATCCAAAAACCCTTGATAAAACAATTTTCAATTCACATAAAATTCAAAAATAAATAATTGCCAAGAGTTTAATGACTTGCCTTTATCATACATACATTATGCATTTGGTTCAGGTAAATTAGAAAAACTGGTTTCAAAGTAATTTATTACCATCGATATCCACGAAACGTGTTACTTCAACACTACGAGCTATTATGATGTCTACAAAATAAATATTTGTATTGTAAATCATATTCATATCAGCTAGTCGTGACGTACAAGCGTTCTACTGTCAAAGCGACAGGTCGTGGATTCGATTCCCACTCGAGGAAATGAAATATTTAATATTTACATTTCCTCGCTCTGGTAACAAGGCTAAACGCAGCGTTGATAATTCAGCGGAAACGAAACTGTGAAACGAAGGTCTTAATGGGAACGCAGTGTTTTAACACTGGGTTCCCAAGTGAGGGTACCTGGGAACCCAGTGTACGTACAATACTATATGCGTAAATAAACATATTTAGATAAAAATATAATGTACAGACAGATGTATTCGTAAATTTTCATAAGTTTTTAGTTGGAATTATAATTTCGAAATTCCTAAAACAAATATTAATTTATATTATATTTATACTCGCTTCATTAGAGAGATTCGTACGAAGAGAAACCTTTTAAATCTTAACAATTCTCCTATGTGGAAAAAAGTGCAAAACTGCATTATTTATTTTATATAGTGTATGTAACATATAAAAAGTAGTTCAATTCATTGTAACTTCAAATATATATTTTTTAAACTCAACTTCCTAAAATTTATATTTTAGGAGGTTGAGAAACACTTTTAAGAAACGCCGCGCTGTTGGTTTTATTCTGGTCAAATGTAAATCACTACTGTAACAAATGTTTTTTTACCGCTAGACTTTTTTCCTAATTGTAGGAATGCAAATACGCGAAAATAAAAAAAAACGGAGAAAGCAAAGTACTGTATTATACAATAATGACTCCTAAACTATCCCCTCGGAGTTAACGTCTGGAGACCTCTTGAAGAACGAGCCTGAAGAACATAATAACCGAAAGGGCTACCATTTACAATACCTAAATAAATTGAAAATAAAGTAAAACATAAAAAACATAAACCTATTTGTATAAACATAAACCTATTTGTATAAACAGAAACCTATTTGTATAACACTCATTTAGTTTGCGACGTTGAGTTCCGCCACTCAACACGCCTCGAGAATTCGGCGGAGAATGCCGAAGGGAAGTATCTTAATGGGAACGGAGTGACATTAGGTTCCAAAGTTCCCTCTGCCTACTCTGGTAAGAGCTGGATATAGCGTGAAGCTATAAAAAAATTGTACATATAATCGCTACAAAATGACAACAAAAAAAACTAGTAACTATGAAATCATACAGATAGATTATTGTTGTAGTCATAAATTATGTCGCAGGTAATAATATAGCATGAACGTGATACAACACTGTTATGTTAAATATATATATGTGAATTGATAGCTTCCAGCGTTGTATGGCATCAGGTAAAAAGTCCATAGATTATTGTAACTTATTAATTTATATGTTTTAAGTAAATTATTAATTATATATCAACTATCGGTGGTTTGTGTGTGGAGGCCAGTCGTGGCCCTAGGGCACAATCTTACTGTTAACGCGACTGGTTGTGGGTTCGACCCCATCTCGAGGAAATGAAATATTTACTTAAATTTATATTTCCATTTCTTCGCTCTGCAGTCGAAAAGCACGGCGTTCGGCGGCGGCAGTTCTACCACTGAAAGCGCAATGCTTCCAGAATTCGGCGGAAAGTGGGCAACGGAGTGTTTTAACACTAGGTTCCCTCTGCCTACCCTGCTGTGAGTGGAACACAGCGTGAAGCTAATATTTTTTTAAAAGAACAATAACCATAATATACCAAAAGGAAGGTTTTAAATACTTCAAATATGTAAAGCAGACAGTTCCTACGTTTTTAAGTCTTCCGCGGAAACCGAACCGAAGCGTGGTTCTGGGAAACGGCCGTCAATTACAAAGCCTATGTTTATTCGACCCCATATTATACAAATTTACATTAAATTTCTAAGAATTTCCTATACAAGAATGTTGGGTACATTCTAACCGGTCTCTTTATACAGAATTTGTTAGTATGAATAGCATGGAATGGCGGTATTACCAATTTTTTAGATCTTTTTGCTTATTTATTTTTCGTAGCTTAACGTTTCTCCTATCTATACTAATAAATACTAGTATTAAAGAAGCTTTAGAAATTGTTTCGTTTACCATATCATGAATCTCAGTAATTACTAGGTGGAAAGCAATAAGCAGTATAGATCAAGTTAATCGTTTCGATATATTCTACTGCAACTGCCGTCAGTTACTTGAGGCGTCATACTTAATTCTCATTGAAATGGAGGTAAAGCTATGTAAAGGCCAAGAGAACCTAGTTTTAAGATACTACATTCTCCACTTCCCGCCCGTTTATTCTTGTTTTACTAACAAGACCAAGAAAACGAAAATTATTAAAATATATCCATTGATTCAAGAGTTGAATTCGAACTCTTGACACCGCAGACGAGTGCACAATGACGTCTTACTAATACATAATAAAAAAAGTCATAGTCTAAAATATCTGGCTTCTTTACAAATAAAAAAACGGAGACGGCAAAATTTCGAATATTACTTAGTACCTATTATAATTTGTAAATAGACACCAATACCATTAATTAATGAACATTTTGTCATGTCTCATGGACAGGGCCGTTGTAATTAATGTCGTCCAATTTCCTAATGAAACCATTTCGAGACATAAATTAGTCGTTAATCGATATCAGTCGTAAAATAAATATCGATAGATTTTTCTTATCTGTGTTTTATTTTATATTATAGATTACGATGTTTTATTACATATGCCAATTACTATTATAAATCTTTTATAATAGTAATTTAATCTGTTTTAAGATAAATGAGCTTTATAATTATGTATGAAAGGAAAGAAAAAATATTTTTAGTGTACAATTAGCATATGCCTATTATAATATAGATATAAATTGCATATACATAAACTTTATATCATCAATGGAGTTGGTATCTGGTTCGAAATCGATCTATAATAGTTTGTTTCTTAAGCATAAACAAATCGTGTTGAACATAATATAAAATAATAAAAAAACGAAAAAATATCCCTTATTCGAGCGCCAATAAAAGCCTTAATAAACCCATTTACGAATGACGTATATAAATAAGTTACCGGGACGGATGACAATAGTTTCCGATAAAAAGCAATTTAACTTTTATGCAAATTCAACTGCATGGCGCAGTGCGGATATGGTGTAGGGTTGCCAGGACTTGAGCAAGGTCGAACAACACTCTAAAACTGACTTAGCGATAAATATAAGTAAATCCAATAACTTGTATTTACTTCACATTGTACCCCGCATAAACCGTCACCCAATACTCGAGACTGTGTGTTGAGTAGCGGAACTCTACGCCGCGTTTGCTCTTGTTACCAGAGCGAGCGAATAAAAGAAATTTACCTAGAGAGACAATCCAAGCGCGTTAACAGTAAGACGCAGGTACTACTGCGCTAGAACGGCCTCTTTTACTTACTATGTAAATTATCGATTAGAACAATGAATATTTAAAATAATCTTAACATTCTAATATATTAGATATTTTATTTGAAATCACAAATTATTTTAGTAGCATTTCGAAACACTGAAATGAATATGAAAGAATTAATAAATTAAAAAAATAATAAATGATGCCAGTCGTAGCGCAGGGGTACAAAGTGTGACTGTAAAATCGATTGGTTGTGGGTTCGATCCCCACTCGTGGAGATGGAATATTTATTTAAATTTATATTTCTATTTCGCTCTGGTGTTGAGGTAAAAGGCGGCGTTGAGTTCCGCCACTCAATACGCTATGCCTCCAGAACTCGGTGGATAGCGGGGAACGGAGTGTTTTAGCACTAGGTTCCCTCTGCCTAGCCTGCTGTGTGCGGGATACAGCGTGAAGCTGATTTTTTATTTATTTATAAAAAAAATAGATAAGTATAACAACCCTATAACAAAAACAGATTATAAACTAACATTCATTCACGTGTGCTATTTGTTTGAATACACAAAAAGTTTGATTAAAACTTGTGAAAAAAAGTTTTCAAATAACAACAATAAAGGCCCATAACAAGGTAAGAGTGAAAGTAGTATTATTTAACAAGAAAAAAGGGTAAAAAAGGGTAAATTATTTATTATACTAGATACCAATCGAACATAAACTGCAGAACTGTAAAAATAAGAAAATATGTACTTTCTAGTACGTAGTATTAGTTTTACTGTCATAATGTTGCAACAGTTGTAACAAAAAAGAAAATTAAAATAACTTTCTTAATTGTCTGTATATTAAAACGGGAATTAATAATTATAGGAGCAAAGAACTAAGGGGCACAAGCGTGTGACTGGAGACGCGATAGGTTGTGGGTTCGATATTTTCATTTCTTCTCTGTGTCGGTGTCGAGACAAAGCGCGTCGTTGAGTTCCGCCACTCAACACGCAATGCTTCCAGAAAACATCGAAAAGTGTGGAGCGGAGTGTCTTAACATTAAGCTCCCTTTGCCTACTCTGCTACATTCGGGATACAGCGTAAAACTAGAAAAGAAACTTAAACTAAAGTAAACCTGGCAAGCAAATTTCGCAGTATAAATGGCAAAAACAGTCTATTTATATTAAAAATAAACAAAAATATAGAAACGGCATAAATAGTAAATAACTATTCTTGAAATATCTCGATATTTTGCAATACATAATTAATGATAGGTATGTGTAGCATATACGGATGAGCCGCCACTTAGAACTAAAATGTAACATAAATCTTTCCTTAATGATTTTCTTAGAAACCGGTAAGATTATAACCGCGCTACCCTAGAATCGATAGTTAGTATCTGTTTAAAAAAAAACAAGCAAGCGTACAATTACGTATTCTGAAAATAGATGTTATAAATATTAAAACGCAGGTATACTTCATAGAATCCAAAATATTCTGTGTTGTGTTCTCTTTTTAACCGACTCCGACGAAGGCCAAAAGGAGGGTCATATTTTTTGATTATGGTGTTTCTAGCATGCCAGTTATTTCGCCGTTGGCACGTTGTATGGAGAACACACGAAAGAGGTTAAATGTAGAAGATGTTAAAAGATAAAAAAAAGCTTTTAAACAACCCACACATTTTAACCCATCAATTGGGGACAATTTGTTAGATAAAAAAATCTTTAATGTCGTGAAAAATTACGTATTATTGACCTTATCGACATCCACACATAGTTTTAATTACAGGGTTCGCAAGGGTATATCCAATCTGATCAAAACAAATTGACCCGTAAGTCAGATTAGACGGTTGCTTTCATATTAATTGGATGTGCACTGGAAGTGACATAATAATTATTAATTTGATTAAAAAAAAGATTTACTTTTTAAAATTTTTAAGACATCATCATGTAGACAGGTCAATATCTTTGGTATATACACACTATGGTTATGGATTCAATTTCTACTCGGGAGAAGGATTTTATTTAATTTATCTTTATTTTCACGGTTTGGTGGCGGCGTTGAGTTACGTCCCATAAAGTATAACATCTCTATAACACATGGAAAGCAAAGAAACGAATGCTTAAGCACTAGATCTTGCGATATGTGGAAATTGCGATAAACTAAGAAAAAAAAAAAGAAATGTCTATATGACATTATTTAATGTAAGATATTCTTTATACGTCAGGTACGGATCTCATCGTGTGTTCGAAGCTTCGCAACCGTGACGCATGACGCAACATGTGACTAATCAAACTAGATAAGAAACGCAATTACAATTACTTCATTTATATGAGATGACGCTATAAACATATTTATTCTAATGTGGCAATAAAAAAGAAAAGTTTTAGCGATTTATAGTGGCCATTATTTCTATATGGCAATAATTCCACGAAGCCAGGTCTATTTATAAAAGATGCCTTTAAAAATTCTAGTTATTTCATATATATGAGATGCATTCTTTGATGCAAGTAAAAGAAAGCCATAAAGTTATTATGACATAATATTGGTGGAATTTATATATTGAGGTTGGTATTGGTGCAGGGGCACAAACATGCAATTGCAAGAGCGGCAGATTGTGGATTTGATTTCTACTCAAGGAAATGAAATATTTAATATTTTCATTTCCTTGTTCTGATAATAAGGAAAAGGGCAGCGTTGAGTTTGCCACTCAAGACACAATGCCTCCAGAATTAGGTTACCTAACACTAGGTTTAGGTTTACAAGATAGTTCAGGATAAAGCATGATGCTGCAAAAATTCTAAATTTTTAATTAACACACATATTTCACTATTTTCTGAGATAATAGGAAAAAAGGTTAAACAAAGCAGCTATATGTATTAGACTTTTAAATTACTCAAATTACCCTTTAAGTCAAATTTAACCAGTAAATTATGTAAGCAGCATCGCCTTTCCTTTCCACCTCTCCCCACCTTCCACCTTTCCCCACAAAGTATTGTAGGCAGAGGGAACCTAGTTTTAAGACATTGTTCACTATTCCAAAGCAACACTATTATGTGACATTATATGATGAATTGCAGAAGCTAATGCTACACATTATCTATCAGAGTAGGAATATGAATATATTACATAATTGAAATATAATCATTCTCTCAATTATGATAGATTGCTTGAAATTTATAGATCAAAATAGAAATGTAATTACAAGAACTCCTTATTGTGCTTAAAATTCAGGGCTTTAAGTCATTCAAATATCACAAAAAATTTGTTTGTTAATATATAATGGTTAATAATAATTCTAATTTTTTTTTTCAAATTATGTAATTGGATTAAATATCCCATATCAAATGTCCGATAGTCTGGACAATACCAAACTTTTATAGCTAAGGGTGATTGACAATGGAATCAACTTAAAAAGTTAAGTATTTAATTATTAAAAAGGTTTTGATATTAAAAATTTCAACTACTAAGTTTAACTAACTAACTAACTACTACTAAGTTTAACTTAAGATTACATTTTCCGTCTAGTTATGGTTTTTTTTTAGTTTTAACTAACAATATTTAAATAAATATATATATATTTAAATAAATATAGAGCCTTTTAATAATAAAATTATATTTATTCATATAGGTAAGACTGTGAACAATTATAAAATAATTTACTTAATATCAAATCAATAATAAACATTTATCAACAGAATATTACCTTAATCACTGCATAACCACAGAAAACACAAAGAAAACTATTACTTTACTAGGTGTGTTTACATGATAAACAAAGGTTCTTTCATTCATTCAAACATATTATAATATTCACTGCATGAGTCAATATGAAGTAACAATTTTTTATTGTGTTATAACAAACCCTAACTTGTAAACAAAGCTAAACAATACTTACCAATTGAAATTCTCTCCGCCTGTCATAGGCCTTCTTTATGGCTCTGTCTAACCACAAGGAATGGATATGTGGTGCATAATGCATGAACAATCGGCTATCTAGTGAAGCCGTACTGTTGAAGTGCATTGCCTGCTGGCCGATGTCGAGATTCCTCGGGTTTTCCCAAGGAATTACGAGCTTGTCCCTCGCATCCACTAACACTTGTATGCCCTTAACAATGTTCTGGTATATCACATGCTGATACTCGCGCACTAGTTCCGGTTCGAACTTCACTTTGTGTATTATCCTCATCTGTTTCAGGAATGTTGATTTTCCGCTTTCACCCGCACCGAGTAGCAATAGCTTAACCTGTCGCCGTAGCGTTTGTTTATCTTTTTCAAGTATTTTGTCTATTTCCTTGCTCCTGTACCTCTGCTCTATTTCTTCTGGCGAGAGCTTGAGGCGCAACCAGCAAGTCAGAACCTCGGTACAACAGGTACATGACCACAGTTCGTTGGCCATTTTGCATGATTATCGACACTCACATAAGAAGCTAATACCAAACAATCATACGAAATCACTATATTTAACATTTACGATACACTCATTTTAAATGGAACACTTAATATTAAATGAAAATATTAAAATAACTTTATATCCGGAATAAGACGTACACACGCATTTACCCCTCCCAAACTCATTGAGAAAAATAAAATGAGAATTAGTGAAAAAGGCCACAGATACAGAACTAAATAAAAGTGTTACCATTTAAGAAAATATACACAAGCAACATCTTATTTTTATAAAACTTACGTTAATGTATAATGTAAAAAAATAATATTTTAACACAATGGTTTAATTACTTTTGATAAAGTCTGAGTTGTATATAGATATTGTTTGTTCTTTTACAATGCTTATTGATGTTTTGATATTGCATGTATAACTTGAAATACGTTTAACACAAGTATAGTTGGTAAAAAGGTAAACTTACTTTCCATCGTTACTTTTTTGATAAGCAGGTTTTTTATTATAATTTATAGTCTATGTAACATGAGTGCGTTGCCTTAAAGTGAGAAACTAATGCGGTAATGCCAAAAACATATGACAACTTTTGTCACGTCGTGTCAACAAGTTGCGCGCATATTAGTGCACGTGTTCTGTTTTTAACCATATAAAATATATAATTTATATTATATATACTAATTTCTAAGTCTAATATAACTCATATAGAATATAACTTTTCAATAAAGTACAACATACAAGACTTAAAGATGTAAGATATTAGTTGTGCAATGTCTAAAGAAGGTTATAGTGCCGAAAAGAAAGAAAGTGACAGTAAAGTAGTATTGGAAAAGTTACAATCCTATTTAAAAGATAAAAGAAGTATAGAATTATCAGAGTCTAACATTGGCTACAGTAAGCCAAGCACGAGTTTCGAGCAAAGTCCTCACTCAACAATCACTGACGACAACAGCAACGTTTTGAGAGAAGTATTGAATCACAAAAAAGCAGAGTTGCTTCGGCAGCCCGAAATAGTGGAATTTCTAAAAACTCTGACATCAGATATTAAGAAGAGTATATCACTAGAACAGAAATAATGGCTGTCAGTGCTCATAAAAGTGTAGCATCTTTGATGCGTAAAACTCTTGATCGCCAAGCAGCTATTACTCGAATGAAAATTAACTTTAAAAGAAAACAAATCGAGCAAATTTTGTTAACTTATGTAAGAGATGGTAATTCTGCTTCATATAATGAACTGCTAGCAGTCTTGAAGGATTGCCAGTTAAACGACGATAACTTTAGAATTTTATTAGAAGATTGTCTGACCTGTGTAGTACTGCTAGGCAGGGAATTAAAGCCATTTGTTAATACTTTGTGTTCTTTAGAGTGGGCAAGTAGAGATGAAGAATTAGTAGAAATATATAGTAGATTTATTTTGAGTTTAGTTACAGCCCATACATACCACTGTCCAAGGATAATGTCTTCTTTAGTAAAATTGTTTAAAGGTATGTTGTAGCTTTATTTTTATTTGATATTATTTATTGATATAGAGGATATAAATGCTGTATTTGATCTGAAGTAAATATAAATGCAAGGAGTGTGGGATTGATTCCCACTCAGGGGAGTAAATTATTTTGATTTCTCCATTCAGGTAATACATAACAATATCTCGAAAATTTATATATAAATTAGAAAATGGGAAACAAATTATCTTAACACTAAGTTTCCTCCCACCTTGCCATATAGGGTATGTAGGGGATGTGATGATAAAAAAAACGAAATTTGTTATTATAGCCTCTAAACATATTATAAATATTAAGTTGTTATTAAAATGAATCATTCATATATTTTACAGTATTGTGCAACTAATACTTTCATAAAATATTTTAGTTTATAATTTTTGAAATGATATTATTATATATTTGAATTGTGTCTTTCAGTGGATGGTGAAAACTGGGAAGACAGTCCAAAACAAGATATGGTATCAATATGGTCAAAAATCCACACATTAATAGCCCAAATTGTAGCTGTTATGCCTTTGTAAGATTTTGTCTTAATACTTGTATTATAATTTATTTATAAACAACTGCAATTGTAAATGTGACGGTTGTGGGTATGATTTCCACTTGGGAAAATAATATATATATATATATATATATATATATATATATATATATATATATATATATATATATATATATATATATATATATATATATATATATATATATATATATATATATATATATATATATATANTATATATATATATATATATATATATATATATATATATATATATATATATATAATATTTTGATTTTTATATTTTTTTAATATCATATTTTATCAAGCAAAGCTCTTTGTTTTCTATTTGAATTGATTGTACAATCACATGTTAGTGGCTGAACTCATATTACACTTTATTTAACCACAGCAAAAAAATATTCAAATAAATAATTAGAGGCCAATCATGGCGCAGAAACACACGCGCGTGATTGTAAATGCGACAAGTTGTGGGTTCGATTCCTACTCAAAGAAATAAAATATTTCATATTTTCATTTTCTTTGCTCTGGTGTTGAGATAAAGCACAGTGTTGAATTCAGTTCACTCATCACACAATGCAGCTAGAATTCGGCGGTAAGAAACGACTGGGTGTCTTAACTAGGCTCTCTCTGCTTACCCTACTAAATACAGGATACAGTAAAACTGAGAAAAATATTATTCTCAAATAATTAACCCTCAACTTTCCACCTTCAGTCGCTATCCTGTTGAGCCACAATGCCCTGGACATTATCATTGTATAAATTTCACAATTTCTAAATATTTCGTTTCAGGACTAGTGATCTCTTAATACATACTGTAATTGAACAGTTTCCTTACTACAAGGCAGGGTGTTTTCCAAACAGAGCTTATATTCACAATTTAATCTGGATGAGTAAATATATACCATCTCTAAGGGAGCAAATTATGATTACCATTATTAATAAGTGAGTATTTAGTAGTTTTTTCATTATTAATGATGCTATATCTTTTTTATGTAGATAGAAGAAGCATTTATTTACAGAAACTTGAACTTTGAACAAAGTGGCACTCAAACCTACGCCTTTTGGAAACCGTCCTAGTGCTTGTTATCAATTAATTCATAACTTTTAATATACTTTCATTGCAATCGTTATATTATATATACATACTCGTATATATACTTTTTGTTTGTATATATATGAGTATGTATTGAAAAAATCTTGAATATGTGGGATTCTTTTGCTAAGTGATAATTCTGATAAATAGTCTTTGCATTGTATATTTTAAACAATAAATTTAGTTCCTGCTATATTAAAATTTGATGCTCCTAAAGTATTCTTGTATATATATATAGCTTATGGTGTAAATGTCCTCTAGTCTCTAGTCTCATGTCCTTCGTTTTACCTAAACTTATAATGCAGTTACAGAAAAATATTTGTGTGACCTTAGTAGATATTCAGCCAAAATATTGTAATATCTTTATATGAAATTTATTACCAAGTCAAAAGACAATATCCATGAAAGTATGGACCGCCGTGTAGTGTTGCATCTAATTGAACTTATTTTGAACAATGTTTAATTAACCAGCTACTACCCCCAATAATTATAGAAAAAAAAAAGGAAATAATTATAATATTATTTTTATTTTGATGCAATAGAAACACCAACACCAAGAATTGACTTAAATAAAACTACTTGAACCTTTGCAATTCTTTTATTTAATTTAAACATTACATTTTTCGAATTTCAGAATGGTAGACATGGATACGAATATGGTAGATCGTAAAAAAAATAAACATGAAACAATATTTGACATGGAGATTGATGAAAAGGATGAAATTAGTGAAACTATCGACTATTGTATGTTAGAAATGCTAAAATGGCTTGAAGATGAAAGAGATCCCGTTTTAAATATAATGTGCAATGTTTTTGAGAGAGTTATATTACCTACACATGGGACAAAGTAAGGAAAATAACAAATTTATTTTTGTAGTATATTTCTTTTTTTATATCTGTTTTTGTATTTGTTAACATATTTATATTTATTATTTATTCATCTTTAAAATTATAAATATATATTTTAATTTCTTATATAAATAGATTAATATATAATGATATGTCTCAATTATTCATTTTGGATTTATATATAATGTGTTTCTGAGGTACCATTTTTTCTTATTAAATTTATATTCTGTTACTTACCTGGTGACTCACTCATGGATCAAATTGGAATAAATATTTTTATATTCTCTAAAGGATATGTCTATATATCTATGTGTCCTTACACAAGCCACGGTTGCTCTAAACCAATAGTACCCAAAGTTTTCTGGATCAAGGACCACTTTTATATCATTCTTGGTAGCAGGGACCACTATGCATGTAGGTATAATAAAAATTAACTGTGATAATCGAACAGAAACTTCCCCTGACCATCCCCAGTCATAAAATTAAATTCGTTCGCGGACCATATTTAGGCTTTTGCAGACCACTGGTGGTCCACAGTCCACTGGTTGGGAACCAATGCTCTAAACAGAGCAAAGAAATAATAATATTAAATATTTAATTTGCCACAGTGGGAATTAAATCCATAACCGTTGTACTTATGGTCAAACGCTATGCCATAATGGCCTCGAGAATTTTGAATAATATATTTTTGATTGCTGCGCCGTTACAGCCAGGAATATTATATATTGGGAAATATAATAAATGAAATATTTGATAACCTTTCAGGCACATCCAATTTCTCTTGTTATACACAATATCAATCAACCAGCAGTGTGCAGACCGTGTGTTCACAAACCTGTGGATAGTTGCTGCAGGCTTACACGGCCTAGGTCCTGGGGCATTGGCAACTAGACGGACAGCTGCTGGACATTTGGCAGGTAATATATATTATTTGTTTGCGGGCTTAGGTTCCGCATTGTATCGAATTAGTTTTATATTATTAGTCTCATACAATTCTTGTTAGGCACTTTATTTTTTAGAATGGAAGAAAATATATTTTTATTAAATTCATTCTATTTACGCACGTAGCAGGGTAAGCAGAGGGAACATCAGTTATTCAATCATCGCGTGTTGAGTGGTGGAAATCAACGCCGTTCTTTGTCTCGTTACCTGAGCGAGCAAATGAATTCACCGAATGGGAATCGAAACATCACAACCGTAGCGTCACAGACACAGACATGTGCCGCTGCGCCGCGACGCCTGTATTATTTATATGTAATATTTAATAATTATTTAATCTGTATTTTTTTTTGCGTTTAACAGGTCTTTTAGCGAGATGCGTGAGAGTGCCGAATTCAAGAGTAATACATTATTTAAGAACAATGGCGGAGTGGTGCCACGCCTATATAACAGCGACACAAGAGTCTACTGTAGCCGATAATATGAAAGTGCACGGAGCGTTTCATGCTATATGCCACGCTATATTTTATTTAGTTGCCTTTAAGAATCATTATTTGTTTATGAGCAAAGAGAGTGAGTATATGTATTAATTTGATAAGCCTTATGCGTTTTTCATTTTGTAGGATTTGATTTTTTGTTTATGTTGTTTTTTTTTCTTTTTTGTTGCTAGTAAAATTAGGGCTGGGACTTTGTTCACACAAATCCTAATAAAGTAAAGTAAACCTCTAAAAATATCATGTTGATTTTCACGCCATATTTGTTAGATGGACAGAATTTATAAATATTTTATTTATAAAAAATGAAAGTGTTATATTGACATTGATTTTCCTTTATTTCACTGTATTTTTTTTATTTGATATAGCAATATTAATTATATTTAGGTGTCATCAATAATTTGATATTCTCTGCGTTTCGTTTCATGAAAGATCATGTGCCACTATAGCCTTCTATATTTACTAATTAATTAATCAATTCCAGGTCTAAACTTCGTCGAATCGCTCAACCTGCCACGTCTCGTCACGTGTAACCTAAACCCGCTGCGTACATGTCCGCCACAAGTGTCCAGAGCGTTCTCATCAGTGACGCGCTCCCACCAAGTGGTGTACTGTCAGGCGATCATAGAGAAGAACACGAGGCTCACTCTGCAGAATACACAGCACAAGTTTGACGATTGGTTCCCTTATGACCCATACGGGTTGCCTGTGTGAGTAGTTTTTTTTTTTTAAATAGGTTTAGATCTTTTTTATGTAGTGAGATAAACTAAAACAAAAACAATAATTCATAAATATTTTATTGAGAAAATTGAAATTTTTTACACTTAGATGATTCAGTGGAATAGAGCTTGTTGACACATGCTATGATTGTAGGTTCCATTTTCACTGAGTGAGATGTTTAAAATACTTATATGACTTTGCTTTGCAAGTATAAAATTGACAAAAATGTAGAAAATTTTAAAGAATTAATAAAAAATTATATTTTTTGTTACAGATCCGGTAAAATAATATGGCCTCTGTGCATGGAGTACAAGGATGTTTTCAAAGATGGCGACGACGAAACTCAGTATACAAGCCTAAAACGCAAATTAGAAGCCGAAGACGATGATTATTTAATGCCGAGTCCATCACAGAAGTTGGCCAGTTCATTATCTAATTGTATTTCACCAGGATTCAAGACCAGTGAAAGTATTTTAATGATGTAGTACAAAATGTCTATATATTATACTGTGTGACTCAGTGGAATTTCTAGTGTTGAAGTGGTAGTTGTTTTGATTTTGGAAGAGACAAATATCTATTTTGCTTATATTCATAGATTTGTTGTTAGTTTTGTGAGACCAGTTGTTTTGATTTTTAGAGGCAAAGTATTAATTATACGGTAGAAATTCGATGAACCGGATTAATTGTTATGCTGAAGCAATAAGATTATTAAATGTGAAACACAATATACACATAAGTATATATATATTTTTTATAATATTTTGTAATATTACAAATGATCCTCTTATTTTTCAAATTTTATCTACACATATGAGAAGTACCCAGTTTGTAGTTCAGAGAATACTCTGAAATAAATAAAAATAAACAGCTGGATAATCGAGTCTCTGCTGTACTTACTTTGTTATAACTATAATTAATATTTGTACAATGCAATCTTATTTATATGTACTGTTATAAAATTTCATTTCCTTTCAGAAGCAATATGATCTTTTATATAATTTAAGAACTATATATGTATATGACAATATGAGATTGTATTTTTTATTCAATTTAATTTTATTGGAAAAACCAGTTGTATGAGAAGTTTATTATTTTGAAAGTTTCTTACAAAAAATATTTAATGAATTATTTAAATAATATGTAAGAAAACTAGACAAACATTATTATTTCAGATACACTACATGTATGCTAAATAACATAACTATATAGTTATATTTATAATGGTTTTGTAAAAAGAAAGAATAATATTAAAATTAATTAAAAATGTTTATGAAGCAATATAACACATTTTATATAAATACTTTTCTTATTCTCTCATATTTAAATGTATTAAAATAATTTTGCCATACCATTTTTGTTTTAAACCAGTTTATACAACACATTTTATATAAGAGTCCAGTGTCGCTATCGTTTGATATTTTAAATGTTCAAGATATTTAGTAATAACTATAAGTTTATACTTATGCATATAAGTATATATGTATATTACTTTTAAAAAACCTCCAATTTAAGCTTGTGATATTTAGTATAATATGCAAATGCTTCCTTTTGTCCGCCTTTTACTTTCTCATATTATTTTGTCTACTCATAATTTAGACATGTTTTTTTGTTACTATGCACGATACATTAAAAAATATCTGCTTCTTAAAATAGTAGATTTTTTGATTAAAACTCAGTGAAACATAAAATTATTCTGATTACATTTTATATTACTATTTTCCTTGATGGTTTTCAGCCAACTATGTTTATACCACAAAAACGTAAGATGATTTATATACAAGTTTAAGTATAGTTTTAGTTGCTTATTTTTTTCTGAAATAAATATGCCTTATTAAAAATAAAATAAATTTAAAAATAATTTAAAAAATATCTTTCTTTTACTTTGCATACAAATTCATATAAGCTTATGAACAGGACAAAGGAAAGTGTAAAAAAGAGATTAATTTCTCAAATAAATTTATTTATTAAAAAAAAACTGATTTCATTTAAACTCCAACATCCTAGGTCTAAGAGAAACAGGCATAACAAAGTGATCAGTGAAAAGTTGTCAATGGTAATTATAAAATAAAAATTGAAAAAAAAAATAAAATAGGGGAAGCAACCGATTATGATCCATAGACTACGGCACACGTTAAGGGGTCGACGAAGTATGACAAAATTTTATTGTGTCCAAAATTTCTTGACATCTCATTTTGAAATATAATAAACAAACTTAAATTAATCAATAATTACTAGCTAAATATTAATAAATTTGAGAAGAACGGGATTGGAGGCAAAAAAAAAAAATTATGATTTTTTGTTTATAAACTTTGAAAATTTCAAAGGGGTCCCTTAGGTCATGAGTCCCAAGTACTGCTTTGAGTTCTTCCTGATAAATAATAGGTACTACATTTAAAAAAATTACACAATTTTCACTGACTTCTTCATATAAGGAGCTAATGCCAAAATTTATCTAATGAACACCAAGGGCATTGTAAAATTCTAAGCATCAATAAACATTATAATTAACATTTTTTTTTATAATTAAAATACTGTTAATAAATCTCACTTGAACAAGCCATATTGACATACTGTTTGAATATTTCCTACTAAAAACATTCTAAATATTAACTTGTGTTAATTTTCTTTACTATCAATATTTAATTATTTAAATAAATAATTTGCTATTTAAATAAGCGATTATATTAAAAATATTATTTTATTTTTAGTGAGAAACACTTAAATTTAATTAAAAAAACTACATTTAGACATCAGATTCAAACAACCTGTATAATAAAATAAAGAATATCAGAAAATATATTGGGTATATAGCATTAAAACATTAAACTTGGTAGTTACAAAATGCATACTCAAAATAACTTACTTTAATATTTAGCACATTATCATTATTAGAATTAACCACATTTTATGACTAACATACGAAAATGCTTTGGAAATTATGAACAATGAAAGATAAAATAAACGATAAATTAAATAGATTTTTTGTAGCTATTTTAAATGAAATTAAGTACTTATTTTAAGTAATTAATTTACAAACATTAACTTTCTCTTAAATGAATATAACTAACAGTTATGTATGACACATTATACATTCAAAATATGTGAGGTAACTTTGATTGCAGGTGATGGAATCTAGCCTTTCTTCATAAATTATTATCCAAAACAAAAAAAAAATCTTTAAATCAAACCAATACCAATAGTTCCTGAGATAAGCGCATTCAACCAAATAATTTTTTCAGTTTTACAATATTAGTATAAATTAGAGTAGCTGCCATAGAAGCTATTCATAACAACAATCCGATGTCTATTACAAAATGAATTACAAGATTAAAGCTTACATTCTAATTATTGAAATCTCACATTAAATATAAAGCATTTGAAATTTGCATCACATAATTGTTAATATTAAATTTAAGTTATATTCGAGAATTCTTCACAAGCACTTCTTATTAATTAAAAAAAATGTTCTCTGTTAAATAGTACGGTGGTTAATATAAATTCATTATAATCTTTATTTAAATAAAACTAAAGTTGACTGTAATATCAATAAAATCTATTTTTTTAACTGACCAATTGACTTAGACTAATTGAACATAGTAACTACTACAAAGTATTTGAAATTTTGGGTTTCCAAAAATTTATAATATTAAATAGAGATATTAGTCCGGTTAAAGTTAATTTAAAAATGAAAAACTCATTGTTCAAATTTCATTTATCATGACAACATATTAAGTATAAATATAACGATTAAAAAAAAATCTTGTCATGTGTATGTATTTTTCTTTCAGCTTCGCGCTTTTGTTTTACATAAAATAAATCAACTTCACGCTGTATCTCGCACACAGCAGGGTAGACAGAGGGAACCTAGTGTTAAGACACTCCGTTCCCCACTTTTATGCCGAATTCTGGAGGCATTGCGTGTTGAGTGGCAGAACTCTACGCAGCGCTTAACCTCGACACCAGAGCGAAGAAATGGAAATATAAATTTAAGTAAATATTTCATCTCCTCGAGTGGGGATCGAACCCACAACCAGTCGGTTTTGCAGTCACACCTCGTGCCACTGCGCCACGACTGGCCTCTTTGTTTTACATGAGCGGAGAAAATTAAATGACCACAATGACAACCTCAAATTGCTAAACATAGAAATATATTACGATAATTCATTTAAAAAATATATCAAAAAATTAGTAAAACAATTATATCAAGCAAGTGATAAACCTAGCCTAACAAAAATTTACAATCACCTTATTTAACAGAGAAAACTAAAATAGGAAACAAAATTATCTTTTCTTATGATAGGGATGCCGTCTCCTAAATGAAGTTATTGTTTTATTTGGTACATTCTGTTTAGTTTGATATTGGGCTATAATGGGTGTTTCATGTGCAGCAAGTTTATTGATGACAAAGTCGTCCCCTGCTTTCATGTTTTCCATCATTTTTAACTTAGCTTCTATAGATTGGATGGCTGTCTTTTTACTTAATTTCAATTCTGGTTTAACACCAGTTAAAGCGGCTATACCAAGTTCAGGCTTTGGTTTGTCCTGCTCCTCCTTAAAATAAAAATATATAAAAATTTTGAGAGGTTGTTGTACAGTGGGACAGCTGTGTAACTGTTTTCAATCCCCACATGGAGAAAAAAAATAAGCATAAACTATCATCCCACACATAGCAGGATAGATAGAACAGAGGACACAGAAACCCAGTGTTAAGACACTCTTTTTCCCATTAAGACACTCCTTTCCCCATATTCTTGAGATATTGCATGATGATGAGTGACAGAACTCAATGCCGAGTGCTGCCTCGTTACCCTCTAGCAACATTATATATTATTACATAGAAAGTAATACTTACAGAAGTATTCTTTGCAAACTTCACAGAAATCCTCTTAGATCCCAAAAGTTGTCCATTTAATGAATTCATTGCATTCACAGCATCTTGCCTCAACCTGTAGGTGACAAAGGCAAAGCCTCTAGGCTGACCAGCATTGGGCCCACTGCGGTGGAACAGCATATCCAACTTCTCAATGTTGCCATACACACGGACCATTTTCAATAGTTGATACCGGTAATGAAGAAAGGTATAGTTTAATCAGATTTTCCTTTTTTTCTGCTGTATCTCACATATAGCAAGGTAGACTGAGGGAACCTATAAGTATGAGAATTCCCACACACTGCTCAATTTTAGAGATCTTGCATATTGAGTGTGGGAATCAATCACCCTTTGTCTTGCTACCAGAGCAAGGAAATAAAAAACCATAGGTGCAACAAAACAGCATCCTTATTCAAGTAGTTATTAAATTTATAAAAATTGTAACAGTTACTTTATGTTTCAATAGTGTTGAGTTGTTGAGGCCAATTGAAGTGCAAGGGCACAAAAATACAACTATAAATGAATTCCCACTTGAGTAATTGAAATATTTAATATTTTCAATTAGTCCTCTGGTAATGAGGCAATGCATAGCATTGAGTTCACCTACTCAACATACAATGTCTCCAAAATTTGGAGGAAAGTAGGAAACAGAAATGTCTTAATGAGAGCAGTGTCTTAATACTAGATTACCATGATTCCTCTGCCTACCCTGCTGTGTGCGCAATACAGCATGCAGCTAAAAATATCAATGTGTTACTACTACTACTATTCATGTGTTACTTTAACTAAAATGTAGTCATGGGCATATCTAGAGTTATTTTCCATTTAGTCGGGACTTTAGCTCCGAACAGATGTGTTAGTGTAAAGGTCTTAATTTATGGGGTGGGCATGTCCTAGCTGGCCTATGCACATGAGTGCATAGGAAGTACAATGTATATATTTTCATTACGAAAGACGCAATTAGAATTTGTCTATTAGAAATATCTTCATTATACCTATATAATTGAATAAAATTTAAAAGTTATAAATAAGTAATATAATTATAAAATAACATACTCATTAACTCTAAGGTCTAAGTTCCCTATCCAAAGTCTTCTATCATTCGTCTCATTAGACTGCACAGGTTCTAGATGCAGGGGTACCTATAACATTACAAAAAGAGGTAATATCTATAAATCAAACTCTACAATGCGAAGAGTATCACAATTAAAACATATTTATAATCTTACCGTGCCGTCTTCCATACTTTTTCTTTTATATATAAAACTTAAGCACAGAAGCGTCTGAGGAATCGAGAAAAATCTATACAAGCTATCGATCACAATAAACAGTCGAACACACAAAAAACCTTTTATTAGAACTAAGACTTTACTTTATCTTGTTAAATCATTATTTGTGGGCCGTGTTTGCAAAAATTTAATTAATTATTGTTGAAAATTTCAAAATATTTGTAAAAAAATATCACATCGATTCGTCGTTTTTGACTAGAAATAGAAAATGTCAATTTGATATTCAGATCACAGATTCACATTCACAATTTCACAAATACAGAGTTACATATATAAAAAAAACTTGTGACAATTTTTATTTCGAAACGGTATTTTTATAAATAATTTAAACATGGTAAAGCTTAGCACAATTACTTTTTTGAAAATTTGAGTAATAAGCTGAACATGAACTAGGGTGTAACTATGATTGACGTCGCTAGTAATCTTAAATATGAAACAGGGTTTTTAAGTATACATTCTGTATGTATAAAAATCATATTTCATAGTTATTATTTGAAGATGAAATAAAAATTAACGATGTTATTAAAAGCTGCAAAAGTTATACCGTACTATATACAAATTACAAAAAATAGACGTTGTATTCGTATACTATAAATGCAGTACACTCTATTTATTATCTGTGTGTAGCTTACACTGTCAAATTGTTGTGTTTGTATTTTGTACATTTGTCATGCATTCGTCATTTCCAATAAGATGAAAAATTATGAAATAATTTGTATTTTTTTGTTATACATTCATTAATTAAAGTGGCATAGAAATCTTATAAGGTTTTAATTATTAACATGACCGTGGCTCAAACAATGAATAAGATAAATAAGAGAATTCCAGGTATATTGCCGCCACCTCCTAAAAATGAATTTGATGGCAAAATCGAAAATCTATCAACAAAATCTTTACCCGAGTTACTAGATCTCCGGGATAGACAACTAAAACTTTTAAACAATAAAGCTTTTATATTTAAACTTGCGGACAAGGGGGGAAAAATTCGTGCCTTATACAATAAAATTGAAAGTGAAATTAAATCTAAGGAAGAGGAAGAACAAACATGCCGTTTATTCAGTGATATGAAAATTAATAATGTCGATAAAGATTCAGTAGCAAATGTTGAGTGGGAAGGTAAAATAAAAAAAAATGAAAATGTTTATTTGGATTCAGATGATGATAGTGAACCAGAAGATGTCTTACATATATTGAGTCAAAGTACTGCACAAGAAAAAACAATAAAAATAGTACAACCTGAAAAGCCTTTAATTTCAGTTGAAGATTTATTGAATATAGGTGAAATTCCTCATGTTAAGAAACTGGTTGAAAAAACAGAGGCAAATGTAAAACCAAAGATAACAGGTCAGTTTAAGCCATACAAAACAACGGTATCAGATGTTCACAAACCTGAAAAAGAAATCCTGAGAAAAAGGAATAAGCATTGGGAAGTGACAGCAGCAACACCACCACCTATCGTCCATGGTCCAGTTAAAACTTTAAACTTAGAAGAATCTTTAAAACTTCAACAGGATTATAATCTGCATTTAAAGGAAGTAGAGGCACAGCATGCTGCTGAAAAGTTATTAGCTAGAACAAGAATAAAGATGGCAGATCTCCCTGAAGACACAAGTAAATTTGGATCATATAGAAAAGAGGGTAGTGACGACAGTGATGAATCTGACCTAGAGGGTAGTGATAAAGAAGTGTTAGATGAAGAACCTGAAAGAGGTGGTGTTGTGTTTACAGTTATGAAATAAATATTTACTGTGTTATACTTTTGATATTATTAAAAAGTAAAAATAAATTTATAAAAAATAAAAACTTAAAATGATTAATTGTAACTGTTTCCAAATAAATCAGTTATATTATTATATGATGTTTAATATATATAAACCCTTAAGGAAAAAATATGAGAAATGTTTTAATGTTTCTCTAAACTATTTATGTGGTATGAATTACCTTATTCTCATAAAATATTTTAAAGGAAAATTGATTATACCATATTTAATTCTATTAATCAACCTAAGAAAATAAATTTATAATTTTTTTTCAACTAGTATTTACTACAAGCATAACTATATAAAGATAGACTAATATAAGATAATAAGTCATCATCCATAATTTTGTTTGCATGGACTTTAAACATAAAATGGAAAATGCCTGTAGGTAATTAAAAGAATCCCTTTTCTAATGCTTCCGTGTACTCCCGAAACTACCTAAATGCCAAGTTTTAACTTTTTAAGTATAGTAGTTTTACAGTATTGGAAATTATTTACATAATGGCAGAAAGTGGGGAACGGAGTCTCTTAACACTAGGTTCCCTCTGCCTACCCTGCTGTGTGCGGGATACAGCATGAAGCTGATTTGTTGATGTATATATGAATAATCCATAAACATCCACAATGGACGGCCCTAAACAGCTGACTTGTGACCACTGACCACTATAAGTTTAGTTTACTTTCAATGGAAAATTTGGCGCGCATGCCTAAAAGCGACTTCATCAAAGCGCACGCGCTATTCTGGACAAAACTAATATTAAATGGAACATACATCTTAAAAACAAAACAAACTCTGATGCGACTTTGTTCAGCCTACGATCATTTAATTAATTTTCATTTAAATATAACAAAATTTAAAAGAAAATTGTGCAAAATATAATTTTTCATCTAAAATATCAAATAAAAAAATACTCCCACCAATTTTTATTAAATAGCGTTCGCTGACCGTTAAGCCTTTGCATTTGCCTGAGTCGAGTGTCGGCTCGAGTCAGCGTCTGTCAAACATTAGCGGTGCAACGCGCGCATAGTGTACACGCCGATCGCGAAGTGTTTTGTGGCAAATATTTCTTATTAATTGAGTGAAATGGCCCCCGTAACCAATTCTGTAGTTGGAATTGATGATGATCAGCGCTTTGCTTTAATGAAGGTATGAATTAATGATTCAAATGTATTTTTATCTGTCGAAAATCCGGGTGGGAGTGAATTATTTTTTAATTGTGATGAATCTGCGTTATTTACTTTGTATAATGTCGTGTTTCTTATTTCAAATTTCATTGTTACGTGATTTTATTTTGGACAAAGAAAATCACAAGCTTATTTTTATGGAATAAATATGGAATCGTTTTATGGAATGAGTGTTAAATAAAAAAAAATATTATGAAAATGTTTCATGATTATGATAAATTGATAACAAAGGCAGCCGGTTGAATTAATTAATATATATGTAATACTTTCAGCCTTGTATGTCTATAGTTATTTAGAAATATATAATTTCCTCTCAGAATATTATCATAAATATGCGTGCATTCAAAGTTTTCAGCACACGAGTAAACAAATGTTAGAACTAATATTGGGGTCACTGGTATTAGCATTTATTAGACTTTAATAGATTCTATAATATATTATATTATCCAGCATGCAGTTTTTAGATTTTTATAAAAATGATGTACCTGTTTTAAGACTTGAATAAATAATTTTGATCTGGTTATTAAATTTAAGAAGCCATTATATTTTAATAATATTTTAATTGTAAGTTTATTTAAATTAAATAATCATAAAAAAATATTTAATATAATGATAAATTCTAATAACTAAGCTGTGTAAAAAAGCAACACATAAAAAAAACGTCACATAAAAAATTAATATTTTAATACTTTTATTATTTAACAAAATTTAAATAAAATGTACAATTTATCCATTGGTAGCTGTTATGGTCAAAAATATACATATACTAATATTGGTCCAATGCAAATTGTATGTATGTATTGCTAAAGTCTAGAAAATAAAGTGAAATTGATGATTTCAAAAATTTATGAATCCAAAATTAAGCTTAGTATTGAAATTAAATTCTCTCTATTATTTCTATTAACTTTAGAAAGCTCTAACTTTAGAAAGGGTAACTTAACCCACTAGGATTTTCAAAGATATTTTATTTTTTTCATATAAAATATAATATGGTATTTATATTTTGATAAATTATATCCACTGCGAATATTGCAACCAAGAGGTTAATTTCGATATTTTTTTTATTCTTTTTTAGCTTCACACTGTATCATGCATGCAGCAGAGTAGGCAGAGGGAACCTAAGAACCTACAGTTAAGACACTTTGTTGCCTACTTTCGCCGAATTCTGCAGGCACGGCGGTTTTCCTCGTTATCAGAGCGAGGAAATGGAAACATTAAAAATTTAATTTTATCGAATGCGAATCGAACCCGCAACCCCAACCTGTAGCGCTCACTATCGCACGCTTGTGCCACGACTGGCCTTACAATTTATTTTTTACACAATTATTCATAATGCCCTTTTGTCTTAATAATGAGCAACGGTTGTGCGTTCGATTTCCACTCGGGGAAATGAATTATCATTTATTAATATTTTCATTTTTTCGCTCTACCACCACGGCAACGCACAGCGTTGAGTCCCGCCACTCAACATACTATGCCTCGAAAATTGGGGAAAGTGGGGAATAGTGTTTTAACACTAAGTTCCCTCTCCCTATCTTGCTGTATGCGGAACACAGCGTGAAGCTGAAAAAAAATCAATTGTTATAATACATTTATTCATGTATTCACACGAATAGAAGTAGACAATTTGTTTTACGAGGTTACTCATTGCATTGTTTTAGGAAATAAAGTCTAATCCGGCATAGTTACGGTCTTCAGCAAAAATAATACATATAATACTTTAAATAATTATAATATAATTCCACGTGAGGTCATCGTGGTTCAGTGGAATAGCGCTTGACTGTGGTGTGGTTGTGGGTTGGAAAGTTTCATTTTCGCGTTCTGACAAAATAAAGCAGGTAAGTTCAGCAATGTCTCGACTTAGGTGGAAAACAAGGCACAGAGTGTCTTGACTCTATATTATTTTTTCTAAGTGCCCTGCTTTATGCAGGATGAGGTGTAATCCAAAAAAATAATTATAAGGCCCGTAATTATAAATCGCTGTCAATTCTGAGATATCTCTTGAAATGCCGTTTTCATCCACAGATATTTAATTTACGTATGACAACGGCATCTCAGGATCGTTCTCAGACTTGAGAGCGGCTTATAAATACGGGCCTCCTCAATATCTTTACAAACAAAATCTTGACAATTAAAAATACGACTGACTCACAAAAATATTAAGAGTTTCATAAAAACAAGAGAACTGACATTATTAATAACGTACACTTTTTGTATTTAAACAAAAAATAACATTTTGACATTATTAAGAGTTGCTTCGTTTTAAGTTATTTGATGGCTCTATACTATGTCACACATATCGAGCTCTTGTGCCAATTTTTTATTTATCTTTTTTTTATATTCTACATAATTAATAAGATTAACTTAGATCATAATTTAATCTTAAATTGGGTCTTAATTGTGTTGGTTCTATTTGGTAACGAGACAGCGCGACATTGAATTCTGCAACTCAACAGGCAATAACACAAAAATTGGGCGGAAAATGGAAACGGAGTGTCTTAACACTACTTCAGTGCCATATTGGTTATAAAAATTATATTTAACTAGTGATCCAGTATAGTTATATCCACATTTTAATAAATCATTACAATAACGTAATTTGAGTACACTGTTATCTTATATAAATAGATATTAATAGAACATTAGGAACTTCCTCACAGGGAGCCACATAGTGCTTGCTTTTTTCCAGGGACAGAGTACCCTAGTCACTCCCCACGGTCTCGCAGTAAAGCCAGTAGGGCTAACAGCATTAACCTCAAGTTCGAAAAAAAAATATTCGGAAACAAAAACATACTTAACGAAACTTGTCCAATAATCAAGGCTACTTGACAATCAAGATTGTAATGACATCCAATTCTAAGAATAATTACATAAATTATATTAATTATACCAGTAAGGAAACGGAACAAATACATAAATACATACATTTGTAAATAATAATTAATACCAATTATATTTAATTTCAATCAAACACTAATTGACTGATTCTAATAGATATATATTTATCTGTAAAATAAATTATTAGGTTCTATATTTTGAGATGATCGCAAGAGATATCTTATTCTTTTTTATTTTACTATACTCTTCCTGATATTGTCGTTATGCCCAGCCTTGACAGTAGTCGGTTTCTAAACAATGGATTATTTACATAACTTACGTAAGCGATAATAATGTAAATACAGGATACAGGACAATCTACTTTTCTCATATTTTTAATATAACATTTTTAACAATACATCTATACGATGATTTAATTTTTTTTGTATTTGTATATAGAAATAAATATATTGTGAATTATAATGATAATAATTATTATTTCAAATAATAATAAATTTAAGAAAAAATCGTCCAGTCATCTACTTTACTCTACACTACAGTAAAAATGCCAATATAATTGCCATCTTCAAACTACTGGTCCTGGACCGGGTAGTTTATTAATATTTACCTAAGAAATATGCCTAAAAAGAATTTCTCGTGCAAATAAAAAAATAAGGATTTATATCCAACTCGTCTTGGACTGTTTTCAAATGGAGTTAACGTTTTTACATGTTTTGAAAAAAATATAAAAAATAAAATAAATCAGTTTCACGCTGTATCCCGCACATAGCAGGGTAGGCAGAGGGAACCTAGTGTTAAGACACTGTTCCCCACTTTCTGCCGAATTCTGGAGGCATTGCGTGTTGAGTGGCAGAACTCAACGCCGCGTTTTGCCTCTCAACCAGAGCGAAGAAATGGAAATATAAATTTAAGTAAATATTTCATTTCTTCAAGTGGGGATCGAACCCACAACCAGTCGGTTTTACAGTCACACTTTGTGCCGCTGCGCCACGACTGGCCTCAAAAATATTCTCTATCATAACATTACCTCCCCCATTAAAAACAGGAGGTGTGGGATTAAAAAATATTCCATTAAAGACTAGTAGAACTGGTTACGTTTCAACTCTGTAAATCAACATACTCACGTAGGTATATGTTTGTACATACATACATACATTTATATGCTTTTAAAAATACGGACAGAATCAGTATCGGCTATCTTTAAATAACTATAAATTGTCGAATACGGCCTTAAACCAGTTTATTCTGAATTAATAACAATATTTATAGCCACATATGTACATATATGCCTATACTAAAAAAAGGTAAAATGTAGCATTATATTGACCTTAAAAAAGTAATAGGAAGTAAAAAAATTAAGTATTTAAATAAATGTTTAGCTTAGGTTTGATTTACATATAAATACAGATTTAATGCAATAGTCATAATTTCTTGAGACCGTCGCGGCGTAGTCTCACGAGCTTGCGACTAAACGCTACAGTTATGGATTCGATTCCCACTCGGGGAAATTAAACATTTAACGTTTTCATTTTCGGAGGCAAATCGCAGTGTTATGTTTCGCCACATTAACACGCAATGCCTATGCCCGATAATTCGATGTAAAGTGAGCAAGGAAAGTGTCTTAATGGAAACGGAGTGCCTTAACACTAGGTTCCCAGGTTCCCTTTACTTATTTTGCTATGTCCCCTCACATATAGCGTGAATCTAAAACATTGACCATTGAGATATGATTTGAGTAAAAGAAAACATTTTGAAATAAAATAAATAGTATTATAATTTGGGTATAAATAAAAGTTAAAAACAGCGAAACGCTGTCTTTGAAGCTAACATAACGTTAATGGGACGTGACTAATTGCTGATGATAGATAAGAGAAAACTAGCTTTTACTCGCGTCATCGCCCGCGTGGTCAAAGAGAAGTTACTAAGACTCGTATTTATAAACTATTCTCACCTCTGAGATTAATCTTGAGTTGCTGTTCTAATAATCTATGAATGAAAATGACATCTTAAGATCGATCTTAGGTTGAGAGCGGTTTTTAAATACGGGCTTACGACTTGTGTACGATACAATCATACTTAAACTATAGCCATTCCCCTGTTCAATATTGAGACACGTAGACAGAAAATAAAGAGTACAGTTTTGTCTCTAAAAACGATGAAAACATATAAGTAAACAACAATGATATGCATTTTTTTTAGGTAGTTATATTACCATATAAGTATAATATTACAAATACAAAATAGTTTTTTCCAAACTTAATGAAGGTTACAACGTGGTTACCTATACAAAAAAAATACAAAAACTTTACAAAAAAAACTAAGAAGGTAAATCTAAAATAACAAAGATTTCAATCAGTACTTAATAAAATATAAATTTTAAATAAAAAAAAATACAATTTAATTCCCGACAAATATATTTTTGATCATTACAATGTGCAATATTTAATGGCACCTAAATGACATTATAATTGTTTTATATTATGAAAGTTTCCCGCTCACTTTAATTCGTTATGCGTTTAGAATGCATCTTTCTTCATTATGTCAACGCACTATGCAATTTTAACACTGTTATATACCTGATGCTTTCGTTGCATTACGTTTATAGTAGACTAGTGGGTGCGCGCAGCTTCGCCCGCTTATTTGCACCTCCCTTACGGATGAACCACGAAACACGTGTTCAATAAAATATTTTTAACAGTCTGAAAGATTTTTCCATATAAAGTTTCAACCCCTTATTTGAACCTTTAGGGGGTGAATTCTAAAAAACCATGAAACACGTGGTCAATGAA
Source organism: Heliconius hermathena (assembly GCA_013403705.1). Taxonomy (NCBI): domain Eukaryota; kingdom Metazoa; phylum Arthropoda; class Insecta; order Lepidoptera; family Nymphalidae; genus Heliconius; species Heliconius hermathena. The sequence continues at coordinate 70,151 of JAAIXJ010000095.1, forward strand.
ATATTTTTAAGAGTCTGAATTTCAAAATTTATAAAAATCGGTGCCGATTTAAAAAAAAAATCATACAAACTTTCCATCCCTTTAGGGTTAAAAATTTTCAAAATCCCTTCTTAGTGGATGTCCAGATTATGAAAATAAACATCTGTCCAAATTTCACGTTTCTACGCACAGCGGTTACGGCTGTGCGTGCGTCTTACCTCAGTCAGTCAGGTACATGTCCTTTTATATATATAGATAAGCCGTAGCCCGCACCTTTATTTACGTGGACTATAAAACGTAAAATCCAGTTTTTTTTTCGTTTTCGTTTAAATTTTGAAAAATTCTCTGCTAGTTAATACTTCCCTATATTTTCCAAGGAACCAAACATCCCAAGTTGCAGCGTTTTATGCCGAATTTTTGATGGAAGATGTTTAGGATTGGTCTCTACCAATCACTGCTCTTTCTAGAGTATAGAGAGGGTAGTAATAATAAAGTATAAATAAAGTTTAGCCTATTCTTTAGTATACGCCTAAAGAAAGGAAACTGATGCGATATCTCTTAAAGTTGTAAATATAAACATTTTCCGGACTGAACTGTAAACTTTAGGACTATCAATAGATTTTTTAGCTGTATACCGCACATAGTTCGGTAGGCAGGGGGAATATGGGAACCTAGTGTTAAGAAAAAGATACTCTAAACCCCATTAAAAATTACTCCGTTCCTCGTTACCTCGGTGGCAATTGAAGCCACGACCGTCGCGTTCACAGTCGCACGTTTGTGCCCTCGCGCCACGACGGCCTCAAACAAAAAAAATCCTTCAAAATATATATACATAAAACATAATAGTATATTTATGCACACACAACAAAACAAGTGTGCTCTAATGTGTCATAGCAATGTATCCTATTATGGAAGCGTTCGCTTTGAGTAGTCGACAATGTATCGCATGCTTCAGAATATTAAGTATGCGAGGTATTGTACTGAGAATATTAAATTGACGCAACGCTGAAACCTAATTAAGATCTACATATTTAATTATATACCTTCTTGTTATTACGCTTAAAATTTGTGTCAAGGTCATCTACAATTATTATTTTTTTTATCTTGTGAACGATTATCATGTCCGTTTCAATTACGATATGATAATGTTAACAATATGACCTCATAAATTACTATCTGAATTTGATGATCTTTGATATATATTTATTTCCTTGAAAGATCTAAGTAATATTTCAATTAATATTACTTAGTGTATTTACTAAATATTTTGATTTATTTTATTGATTTAATTTTTAATTTAATTTACTAAATACATGTAACAATTAGGTTCCAGTCGTGCCGCAGGGGCACAAAGTGTGACTGTAAAACTGACTGGTTGTGGGTTCGATCTCCACTCGAGGAGATGAAATATTTACTTAAATTTATATTTCCATTTCTTCGCTCTGGTATCGAGGACATGCGCGGCGTTGAGTTCTGCCACTCTCAACACGCAATGCCTCCAGAATTCGGGAGAAAGTGTGCGGGATACAGCGTGAAGCTGATTTATTTATTTAAATACATGTAACTATTTTATTTTGTGTAAGTACATCGTGGTATTTAAGTGAACGTAAATTAAATTTTACAAACATTCTTCCAATTATTAAGTGTTGCGAAATATCACTTTGACTCTTTACAATGACTTAAAATATCTCGAAACTAAAGTAACCAGTATTTGCACATTGTTAATTGCGACATTGCATACACACACTTTTATTTATTTTTAATTAAACCTTAACCTTCAATACTGAATATCGTGTGGTTTTAAAATACTGTGGTTTAATATTAAGCAACAACCATCGGAGACAAGGATACGCCACAAACACAACTTTCCATTTTCTTGCAATATTTCCACTCTAATGATACAGTGCATTTTTTCTTTATATTAGCTGACTTTATATGACGTTGAAGTTTTATTTCTTCGCTCTGGTGTCGAGGCTAAGCGCGGTATTGAGTTCTGCCATTTAACACGCAATGCCTCCAGAATTCAGCAGAAAGTGGGGAACGGAGTGTCTTAACACTAGGTTCCCTCTGCCTACCCTGCTGTTTGCGGGATACAGCGTGAATCTGATTTATTTTTTTTTATTTAATTTTCTTTAAATGCTTTCTTTTATTGTTGGTTTTAAATAGGAAGATTGTATCATGTACTTAATTGAACAATAGGGTAATATTTATAAACAATATGATATGTATCCAGGTTTTATAAATATTATCGATCGATCGTACGCTTTGAAGTATTTTTTCAATCATATTTTTAAGACACTCTGTTCTCCATTATCCGCGAAATCTAAATTCTAATACACGTACCTATGCGAGTCATTTGTTGTAAATATTTATATAGTATAAAAATTTACAACAAATTTATATATATAATTTATTAGATTTATTATCTACGAAAAAAGAGAAACTAATGTTTTTAGGCATTGATAAAGATAATAATTACGATTCATTGGTCCTAATATATAAATAAAAAAATAGCATGGGGAGATCTTTTTTGACTTCGTAATTATTATAAAACTTAACCCTGAATGAAGACAATTTTTTATGTGCTCCTACATACATACATTATCTACGCTACTACAAAAAAGGCGAAATTTGCACTCATTTATAGATTGGGAAGGCCATATAGCTCGTAATTCATTTGACAAATTATATATTATATTCTTTTATTACAAAACTAACCTTCATTTTAATAATAAACAATATAGAATTTTGTAATACAATTTTACTTAGGTTTGTCAGGCTATAGAAAGTTATATATTTACATGCAACTCGCGTTGTTCTTGCAAAATTGTTGTAGTGTACTGTACTGTGGCGTAACTACTAACTTGTTAAAGGAATGTACTTTGGATATATTTAAATAATACTAACCATCCCCCCCGCTTTGTTTCCATAGGCTAAGATGTGAAATGGAAAATCCCATTTTAGTTCGGTCGTATTTTTCCGTAGGAATTTCGAGAAACCATATCTAAAAGCTCCTCTACAATCTACAATCCTCACATGTATTTTTTTTTTAGTTTTCGACTCGGCGTTTGTTAGTCTGTCAGTCAGTCAGTTGTACAAGAGTGTAAGTAGATGTAAGTGTTTGTATGACTTGTGTAAGTTTGTCGTTCATAAGAATTTAAGTTCATTTAGAATTTAAACTAGCTATATGGACATGAATTACTATTTACTAGCTATATGAAAGTTGTATAATAAAGTGTTTGTGGTGAATTTAATACATATAAATATACGCCTTACGCTCATACTGTCATGCATATAAGAAAGTAGATGGCGACTGGCGACAAACTGCTCTCGACTTTCCTCTCAAATAATTCATTGAAAAGCTGTGATGGCCTAAAAAATCGTGATTTAAAAACAAAAAAAAAGTTTAAAAATAATGAATTAGGGATGGCACAATTGCGTGTTCGTTTGGGCATTCATATGTTTTAAATTACATTTAAAACTTTCCAGTCCCATACTTAATAAAAGTTAAGTAAAGTAATAAAATTGACAAAGTATTTATGAAAATGTGTACATTTCTTTCCGAAGTCAGTAATTTGTTTTTAAAAATTCAGAATATGAGATAATAAAACGCAATTTAACCCAATTTTGTCGATTGTCATCAACTTGCATTTTAAATTAATTCAATTCATTCCATTTTCCATGGCAATTCGAAATAATATGTAGCTATACCTTAACATATTAATAATTTCATTTGTATGAAATTAAATTATTTTTAATTTTAGTTTACTACATATATTTTTGTGATTTTATATAAGTAATTATTAATTAAATGTGGCGGAAAGTGGGGAACGAAGTGTTTTAACACTAGGTTCCCTCTGCCTACCCTGCCGTGTGCTGGACACAGTGTGAAGCTGACTTTAAGTATTATAATTTTATTACAGGTATTTTTATTACTTAAGGCGTGAATTATTTTTTTAGTTTTTTATTATTTACTTAAGTATTTTTATTACTTAAGATGTAAGTGGCGTCTCTACAAGTGTGTGACTGTAAACGCAACAGGTTCGATTCCTACGTGGGGAAATGAAATGTTTAATATTTTCATTTCCTCTTTCTGGTACCGAAGCAAAGCAAAACATCACGCGTTGATGATCTCCACACCTCGCTTTATACCAGAAAATAAAAAATGAAACGACGACTATGAAATAAACGACTAAAATAATAAACGGTCCTCGATCTTGGGATCCATTGTGTTCAGGCAATTATTTTACAACTGCATTAGAATGGTATCAAAAATAAATATATATGATATTTACGTTAGTTTTACTACTTCTTAATGCTAAATAATGTTTTGTATGTAATTTTTATTAGGGCCATTGGTTATTCAAAAAGATTAAACTATGTTCAAACCTATTTTTATTTTTACCCATTTTTAAAATTTAAACATTTGATATTTACTGTATAAAGCTTTATACTACGCTAGCTTTCACATGCGGTTTCACTCTTGTTTTTAAATAAAAGTAAAGAAAATTTGTGTATCACACACAGTCAATCGGTTAAACTGAAACGATTAACGTGATGTACGTAAATACAATAGCCCACCTCGATAAATTGTCAAACACAAATTTTTTTTAACTCTAAACCAGAAGTTTCTGAGATTAGGCCGTTCAACGAACAAACTTTTCATCATTACACATATTAATTGAATATAGATATAAATAAAAATAATCAGCTTCACGCTGTATCCCGCACACAGCAGTCCGTTCGCCACCTTCCGCCGAGTTCTGGAGGCATTGCGTGTTAAGTGGCGGAACTCAACGACGCGCTTTGCCTCGACACCAGAGCGAAGAAATGAAAATATAAATGTAAATAAATATCTCATTTCCTCGAGTGGGGATCGAACCCACAACCAGTCGATTTTACAGTCACACTTTGTGCCCCTGCGCCAAGACTGGCCTCTGAATATGTATTTCTAAAATATACACACTATATAATTATGTATATATAGTGCACGATACGTTATGTTAAATGTACGCAATCAAAACATTAATATTGATATTATTTAATGCGTAGGAAATATTCGATTTTTAGTTCAATGGCCTTTGGTGAACATTATTTCTACTAATAAATCAAATTGTCGTTTAATCTATATCTATAAATTATATGATTGATTTAATTATCAATAATATTTATATGTACATGTATCTAAACTATAAACTATTAGTGGGCGCGCGTTATTTGCAGGGCCCCTTAGGGGGGAATTCTAAAAAAACCACGAAACACGTGTTCAATAAAATATTTTTAAGTCTAAATTTAAATTTTTATAAAAATCGGTAGCGATTTAAAGATTTTTCCATATAAACTTTCAACCCCTTATTTGAGCCCTTAGGGGGTGAATTCTAAAAAACCATGAAACACGTGTTCAATTAAATATTTTTGAGAGTCTGAATTTAAAAAAAATGTTATACACACACCGATTTAAAAAAAAATCCATACAAACTTTCAAACTCTATTTCATCCCTTTAGGGTTAAAATTTTTCAAAATCCCTTCTTAGTGGATTCAAAATCTGAAATTTTGAAAATAAAAATAAATGTGTCCAAATTTTACGTTTCTACGCACAGTAGTTAAGGCTGTGCGTGCGTCTTACATCAGTCAGTCAGGTACATGTCCTTTTATATATATAGATAGATAGATAGATTAGCAAGTGTTACTAAAATAATAGGTTATTATTGATTGGCTTTGATAATTAGTTTGTTAACACCGAGTGATAGATAACATTATTGATAAAATGATAACGGTGGTTTAAAAATTGTTTATTTTGATCTTATAAAAAGAAAAAAAAAATATTTTTAAATGTAAACAGGAAGTATTGTGAATGTGGTGGTTGTGGGTTCGATTCACATTCGGATTAATCAATTAATTTCATTTCTCCGCACTGGTGAGAGAACTACGCCGTTGAGCTTCGCCATTGAACTCGGAGTATCTTAACACTGTTTAGGACATGTACCTAACCTATTATAAGCAGAATATGGTATAGTATATTGAAGTAATGAGAAAAGCGTATAGAATATATTTGTCGATATTCCGATTAAATACTATCCAGATCCAATTAAAATATTTAAACAGTTCTTGCATGCAATAAAAAAATAATTGCACATTTTAATAAAATTAATCTTTTAAAATCTCATTCTCGTTAACCTTCATAAATTTTATGCTGACATTATTTTTTTTCTGTAAAAAAATCTTCTTTTAAGCTTTTATTTTATGATTGAGTAATTTTTATTAAAATGATTTAATAAAAAAAAAGGATTTACATTATGCAACCTATGTTTACAATGCTAATTGATAGAGCTGTAAAATAAAATATTTCGATTATATTATTTTATTTAACGGTACTACTTTTTGAAATTTAAATAGACTACATTTGTTCAAGGGTTAGATTATGGAATATTCAGTCCAAAATTTATTTTAAGTAAAATAAAATGAGATAAATAAGATTTTTAGGGTTCCACATCGGAAGGAAGAAAAAAGGAACCTTTAGAAGATCACTTTATTGTCCGTCCGCCTGTCTGTCTTTCGGTCTGCCAAGAGCCTTTATCTCAATAACTTACAATCAAAATTAATAGGGTACTTCTGATTGACCTAGACTTATAAAATTTGCCAGCTAGAATCTACAGGTAGTACTAGTTCAGGGAAGAATCTGAAAAAATATACATTTATGGTTATATCCTAAACAATAATTACTTCGAACTGGATACATAAAGACTGCTGTCGAAGTAGACTGATCAAACTTAAAATACGTCATAATTATTCAGTTTTCATTGCCAAAAATACGATATATAAACCAAAATAAATTAACAATAGACTTTTTAAAGTTATATCAGAGATCGTGAGTAACGATACATATAAGATTTGTGAACTGGGCCAAGTTCGAGTAGTTCGAGGCCACACAGCCAGTCACGGCTTACCGGTGTTCAGTAATGTTTGTATACCACATAAAACACTGGGCATTCACTGCTTTTTTTATTTAAAGACATTATATAAGTATATACAAAAATAAGTTTAACATTTTTTGTCTGTCTGTTTATTTTAAATCAGCTTCATGCTGTATCCCGCACACAGCAGAGTAGGCAGAATAGTTTCTAGACACTCTGTTTCCCACTTTCCACTGAATTCTGTAGGTATTGCGAGTGGCGGAACTTAACGCCGCGCATTGCCTCGACACCAAAACCAAAATATATATTTAATTTCCTCGAGTGGGGATCGAACCCACAACCAATCACGTTTACAGTCGCACTATATGCCCCTGCGCCACGATTGGCTTGTTTATAATTTTATTTTATTAAAGTTGAGAGAACTATTTAAGTACAAATGTTTCTTCTACATTTGGGCATCTTAAATAATTTGAATAATTCCACTAAATGCATTACGTATAGGCTGACAATAGAAAATAAATTTATTTACGTTTTTTCTAAGTATTACATACATATGATGATACGTACATAAGTACACTAGTAGACGAAGAAAACAATATACAACTAAAATGTCAAATTAAAAAGAAAAAGTCTTTAAAAGAGTGATTGCAATGTACTGCGTTGAGTTTTTCACGCTTACGTGTTAATTAGAAACGCATTTTGATTGCCTCACTCGAGCTTAACGGGTAAAGTGGCACTAACGTAAACAGTTTCTATATAGCTGTCTCTTATTACCCTACATACATTTTCTTAACTGGGCTAATAACAGTGACTCTATCATTTGAATTATCAATGATATAAATTATCTATGACGTCAGTCGTGGCGCAGGGGCACAAAGTGTGACTGTAAAACCGACTGGTTGTGGGCTCGATCCCCACTCGAGGAGATGAAATATTTACTTAAATTTATACTGCCATTTCTTCGCTCTGGTGTCGAGGACAAGCGCGGCGTTGAGTTCTGCCACTCAACACGCAATGCCTCTAGAATTCGGCAGAAAATGGGGAACGGAGTGTCTTAACCCTAGGTTCCGTCTGCCTACCCTGCAGTGTGCGGGATACAGCGTGAAGCTGATAAAAAAAAAGAAAAATTATCTACCTCTCTACCTCACCAAGGTATAAAATTAACTATTTCCTACGTTTAATATACTGTGGGTAAACAGTCAAATTCCCAATTTGTATTGGAGGTTTTAAAATGTGATTGCATTCAATAAGCATGGGTTCTAGTCTCACTTATGTTACGACCTTTTTTCGCAAATAACAGGGAAAGCAAGTGATACCTAGATATAATAAGACACACCGTTCCCCAATTTCAATGACGGATCTCAACGCCGCGTTTAGTTTTATCCGATCGCGGGATATTAAAGTGAAAAGGAAAATTAAATATAATCATTTCCCAGTGGTGGTAATCGAACTCCCAACCATCACGCTTACAGTAATACGGCCTCCTTTATATATCCACATGTGGCTGTCTAAAGTCTAAACGATACGTTACGATATTTATCTCAGTTCACAAGTAGTGGAAAATTTAGGAAGCGTTATGTGCGTAATTAATTCTTACTATTATTGAAAAATATCTATGATTTATCAAATTATATAAGCTGATATGGCAATAGTTTTCGATATAGTTTCATTTTAATGATTTAATAATAACAGTGGTTCTATCTTTTGAATTATCAATCATACAAATTATCGCGTGGCGCATGGGCACAAAGTGTGACTGTAAATCCGACTGGTTGTGAGTTCGATCCCACTCGAGGGGATGAAATATGCAAAGATATCAGTGAAACCCGCTCACCAATACGTATTCCTGATATAACGACACCAGTTCACTTCACATCACTCCTTATTCTCCGTCTTCCATCTTTATATGGCACCCATAAAAAGCAAGGCAAATCAACATAATTTATCTTCTAACCCAAACCATGAAAAAGGTATCGAAGCTATAACTGTTTTAAGGTTTTCCTTTTTTTCATCGGTTTCACGTTCTATCCCGCGTTAAGTGTTAAGACACTCCGTTCACCATTTCCCCCCGAAATCTGGAGGCATTGCGTTTTGAGTGGCGGAACCCAGCGCCGCACTTCGACACCAGAGTGAAGAAATGAAAATATAAATTTTAATAAATATATCATTTCTTCGAGTATTTTTCTCTATACATGCCATTGATTATGCGGAATACACTTATAAAAAACGAGCTTGTATTTAAATACAAGATATAAATTCTTACATTCCATATTTAATTAACATTTTAATAATTACTTATATTATTAAATATTATTATAACATATTTTTACATAATTCACGTTAACTAGTATTAGTTTTGTTTACATTCATTGTATACTAGAGGATTGCAGAATAACCGACGAAGGTCAAGGCGTAACGGACACGGTGCGCTTGCGCAAGTCAACGCCCGTATTTGCAGTATAGAATGTCAATAATAAAAATCGTAGATAAGGAAGTTTCCTATTAATATCGTAGATTGCTGTAAAATTATAAAGTAAATGTATTTTTTTTCTATACACTATATGTGTATTTATATGTACATAAATAATAATAATGAGAAATCATAAGGATACATAATAAAAGAAAAGATTCCTTATTTTTTTATTTAGGTTCACTCTGTATTCCGCTCTTGGCAGGGTAGGCAAAGGAAAAGCGGAAGCGAAATTAGTGTTAATATACTTCGATTCCAACTTTCGACCGAATTTTTGAGGCTTTGCGTATCTAGTGGCCGCCTCAACGCCGCTCTTTGGCTCGTTACCAGAGAGAAGAAATTAAAATATTAAATATTAATCCCGCGTAGAAATCAAATTCGCAATCGCGTAGCGTTTAAAGTCGTACACTTGTGCCCCTGCACCACTACGGCCTATAACTGAGAGATACATATCTTTTACACCTTTTAGCAATTACAGCTACAATAAAAGTTTTACGAATTCTTTTAATTTTGTTATAAACATTTATAACAAAATTCACTGCTTCAATTTAATCTTCTCAGTAGCGAGCGCCAGCTTGCGTATATTGTACAGACAGCCAGCCGATGCTTCTTGTAGAATGGGATCTTTTGAACCTATAGTTTCCAATAGGAACTGTACGACGCCGGCCTGGAAGTATAAAAATAAAAAAATTAGCTTACCCTACATCCGGCTACCTCTGTCTCTTA
>JAAIXJ010000095.1:80821-157716 GCA_013403705.1 Heliconius hermathena
CCACTCGAGGAGATGAAATATTTACTTAAATTTATATTTCCATTTCTTCGCTCTGGTGTCGAGGCAAAGCCCGGCGTTGAGTTCTGCCACTCAACACGCAATGCCTAAAGAATCGGGCAGAAAGTAGGGAACGGAGTGTCTTAACACTAGGTTCCCTCTGCCTACCCTGCTGTGTGCAGGATATAGCGTGTTTAAAAAAAATAATTGTTCAATCAACTGCTCTAAAAGCTTAAATTGATTGCTACTTACTGTTTTGACTGATCGCAATTTACATCGTGCAATAACGTGTTTATACGTTTTTACCTTAACAATTTTTTATACCCTACTTAAATACTAAAAATAATCTTTACATAGAATAACATACTCAGCTGGTCTATAATAACTTTTTGACAATTGCAAACCACCATTAAGGTTACAGCTACCGAGTTGAATAAGAAGCGGCCTTGTAAAATATTTTTGTTATTTTTTCTATAATTCCGTTGCGTTCTTCGTTGGTGCAACTTCTTATTAGCACTCAAGAGTAAAGTTACAAAACTTATAACGAAATATCAAATAATCACTTACGATTCTCTTTTTGTTGACACCGGCCGGATGTACTTAGTTGAATTTTTAAAATTTGTAAATGGCTTTATTTTATGAACATTGCAACACCAAGGTTCTTATCAAATGAGCCTAAGCGAATCTAATGACTTTAAATTCGAGATTATTAGCACGAAACGTTATTTTGTAATCTACTTTGTATCTACTACGAAAATTTACATTTGTTTCAACAAAATGTGTTGGATACAATTGTAATTATATATATTTTTAATGTGTTTCAAATAAATAAGCGAAATCATCTAAATTGGTTGTGTCATCTAAAGTTCAGGCCAGTCGTGGTGCAGGGTCACAAGCGTGTGACAGGTTGTGGGTTCGATTCTCACTCGAGGAAATGCAATACTTATTTGATATTTTTATTTTGCCGCTCTGGTGTCGAGTCAAAGCGCGGCGTTTAGGTCCGCCACTCAACACGCAATGCCTGGAGGCGTGAAATGGAATTCGGCAAAAAGTGGGAAGCGGTGGCTTCCTCTGCTTATCCTACTACATACAATCTAAAGTGGTAAACAGTAGAACTTTATTATCAAATTGAGCATTAAAAATAAATGTCCTCTTTTATTCTTACAGTCTTATCTTATTAAACATACCATACAAAACCGAAAACATACATACATAATAAGCGTAAAATCCTCACTTAGGCAAGGCTAACTTACCGTTTAGTGAAGTGAATGCAAATAATTATGACATTACATGTGACAAAGGCCATTTACAAAGATGACAACGAAAAATCTATTTGAATGAACGGAAAACAATGGCGTATTCAGTGGTGGAATTCAACGCCGCACTTTGTCTTGCTAAAGTGAAGAAAAGAAAAAATCCCTCTTGAATCGGGTCGAACCCACAACCATCGCGATTACATTTCCACATTGCCATAATATATATTATTTCAGATATTCGATATAATGTGTAGACATATTTTATAAACATCACATTAGTATTTACGTATTGGATAGTAGATTTTTTACTTTATTCTTTTACTGGTTATGTTTGATTAAATTGCTCCGATTTATCAAAGTTTTAGTCAAAGTGGGCAGTTACAAGAAGGACTGTGTTAAAAAATGTTGATGTCCCATTATATACATGCAAATATGTATATTACGTGTAATATACTGGCGTAGACACCACTTGTCAATAAAATATTTTTACTTATTTAGTTTTGGTTATTTTTTTTATCAGTCTTATCTATAAAAGTACCTACAACATTCATCTTGCATATACAACTACTCTTTTAATCCAAGGTAATAAACAAATCTAAAAAAAACGTAAGGTTAAATACGCTTAAATAACTATAGACGTTTTCCTTTTTTATGGCATGCTAGCTGGTTGGGTTTAAAGTTTTTTTCCAGTGAAAAAAAAAACGTACGAAGTAATTATTCAGAGTTATGAGGAAATGTATTTTTAAATTATGAAATAAGTTTTAACTAATTCTTATAAGCAAAGCAAATCCAGTCTTAAATACGTTGTTCTATATCCTAATCTCTTCATGATCTTTAATTTTAAAATATGGCCGCCCGTGTTTTAAAATCTTCACGCATTTCCCTTAACGAAGTTGAGTTGCAGAGCCCATCGTCCGTGTTTATCTGACTGGACCAACGAAACTATATAAATATAATAAATATATGTATTTTAAATAAACTAATATTACGTTCAGTCAAATAAATAACAACTGCGCCATACCTTCTCATAATTAAAATAAAAGTTCAAAACAAGAAATAGAGAATACTGCATTATAACTACTATTCTTACCGCATGCATAGTAACACAGTTAATAGAATAGAAGGACAGATGGTACAACGCTAAAGCTGTAGCTCGATGAACATTAGGATCCCTTGAAGTCATGTAGTTCACCAGCGGCGTGATGGCTCCCCTTTTACCAAACTCCTGTCTGTTCTGGGCCCAGTCGCAGCAATATGCGATGGCTACCCCTAAGTTTGCTCGGAGGTGGTCGTCGGTTGTGCTCACTGGGAATGATTTATTTAAACTATTAATAAAACTTTTTAATAAGAATGTAACTTGAGGACATAGTGGTGCAATGGGGCAGCGTCTAATTCTAAAATCAATGGGTACGGGTTCGACTCTACCTCGCCGAAACGATTATATAATTTTTTTTCACACAAAAAACGCTGTTCTGCTGTGTGAAAAGTGAGTGTGAGTTTTAATTTATTGTCAATATAAAACTTTATTGACAATAAATTAAAACGTAAGTTATGGATTTAACAAGTTATGGATTTCGTCACTTATCTTTGTTTTATTTTGTTTAATCATACTTAGTAAAAGTTATTTATGTTGCTAAATTAATAATCTGTCTATTATAATGTACGTTTTACTTTTTTGCCTTACTTTTTTGCGTTTGAAATGTTTATGAAAGGTAACGCTAAGTGTGCATGTCGTAAATCATCTTTAGACTTCAACAAATAAATAATGAAGCAAATTTGTTTAGCTCATGGCCAATTTATTACAGAGATTGAACATTGTTCACTGTACGTAGAAATAATACGAGAGTATTTTCAAGCAAATATTCATATGATTTCATTGAATATATTTTTTCTAAGTAAAATTGCTTTTACAAATTGAAAGTGATATTTTTAATATTTTTTAAAGTGTTAATCCACACTAAGGAAAGAAAAATACTTATTTAGAAAACAGATAAAAAAATTGTAAATATCTCCCTACAGAGGTGCTAACAACATAAATAAGTTGTAACAAGCGTATAAAAATTTCGGCATAGCTTGATGAGAACGTATGGCTTAGTGGTCAGAGCACCTACTCGGTTTCCAGGAGGCGCGGGTTCGAGTCCCGCTACGTTCAGAAATTTTTATATAATACATTTTTTAAAAAAATCAGCTTCACGCTGTATCCCGCACACAGCAGGGTAGGCAGAGGGAACCTAGTGTTAAGACACTCCGTTCCCCACTTTCTGCCAAATTCTGGAGGCATTGCGTGTTGAGGGGCAGAACTCAACGCCGCGCTTAACCTCGACACCAGAGCGAAGAAATGGAAATATAAATTTAAGTAAATATTTCATCTCCTCGAGTGGGGATCGAACCCACAACCGGTCGATTTTGCAGTCACACCTCGTGCCGCTGCGCCACGACCGGCCTCATAATTCATATTTTTTAAATAAGTAAATTGAAAGTGAGTTAAGGTATGCCTTAATGTTAAGGCACAAAGCCGGGAAGGCATATGGAACCTGGAAACCTAAGAACCTAAGTGTTTTAACATTCCGTTCCTCTTTAAAATCCAACCAACAACCACGACAATTAAATTAAACTTAAAATACTCGTATGCACAATGTGAACATTATTTAATGCAACTTTAATTTTAATTTAACATTTTAATGACACATGTTATCACGCGCACAACGACAGTATACAATAATAAAATTACATAACAATATCATGTAGTAGACACAAACTTTACATTCCACATTTAATTGCTGACCAGTAAAACCGTGAAGTAACGAGATCAACTAACAACATTTCATAATGTTTCAGTTGCGTACTAAAGTAGCAATGAGCAGTTTCACACTTACCAAGTTTCGAAAGTTTGGCCACGACACCGTGGTCAGAGATCACAGCTAAGTTCTCGTGGTCGCGGGCTATTGTCGCTATTGCAGCGCAAACTGCTGACAGAACATTGTGGTCATCTGAATCTAACAAATCCACTGTCAGCTCTAGAGCTCCGACAAAGGATCTGACCATTTCGCCGGAATCTGTGGCGTTTTGGACACAAGGACTCAATGCGAGTGCTGCGTTCGTTTGCACTTTCTTAGAGTCGTTCTTGAGCAGTGACCAAATAAGTCTAACTCCGTCCAGATCGTCAATTTCCGACATACAATTATGTTCTTTTGCACACTCCATTAAGACTAGAGGTACATTCTCTAGTAGCGGCTTATATGTGTTGTTTAGATGATGTACTGAAAATAAATGTTATATTTTTACATTTACAAGATTTTTGAGTATTTTTGAGGTAATAAAAGAGACAAATCACAATGATTTGTGAAAAGGGATAACGTAATAAGCATATTGAGTTTTCTAGATTTGAACGTCAACTATATATTATATACAAATATACCCTAACTTCGTCGGGACAACATCAATAACAAAAATAAATTTATAACTTAGTAACGTTATAAATTGATGCATTTTATAATTTTCAATTAATTTAATTTCATTATCGTGAAATGTAAATATATTTCTATTTGTATATTGTGCATATCTTAGGCTCAGATAATTACATAAACTTTTAATCGTTAATGTTAACAATTATAAAAGTGCTTTAAAATAAGTTCAATAAAATTGGGCGATTAAATACTTTATAGGCAAATAACCCACTTAACATTGGAATACCGCCAGAACTGCGAATTTTCTCTCGATTGGGTGCATACTTGGCACATTCAGCCAATGCTCCCGCAACGTTGGTTAAAACTCCATCATTCTCGTCATCTAACAACCTCACAAGTATCGGCACTGCACCAAGGTGGTCTAATCTTTTCACACTTGCATCACTATTCGCACATTTCCAAAGAGCTCCAGTTACGGCGGCCATTAGCGGCTTATTCGCTCTGTTTGTAGAATCTTGGGCGGCTTCCACCAGTAACTCGAGACCTCCAGCTTCACGGATCATATCTCTCGTAATTGCATCACTTGCACATTTATACATTGCCAGACTGCAGTATGTCTATATAGAGAAATATTGTCTTTAAAATTGCATTATGGGTATGTGTGAAGACTAATAAATACAAACGGCTACTATGCTTGAAAACAAACATTCCTACTTAAAATCTTTAAAGCACTGTAATTTACTTAGATAGTTATTAAAATGATTAACATTAAAGATATGCTTTAGATAATTGCAAAAAAGACTTTACTACCTTTAAGTCCTTGTCCTCATTCGCCAAGTGCTTTATCAAATCATCGACCATCTTTTCGGTCTGTATAGCGAGCTGAAAGGAAGTTTCATTAGCGCACATTTGCAGTAGACCGACTGCTGGCACAGCAACATCCAAGTGAATGGTCTTGAGAATACGAGCTATGAGGGGAATCATGCCGTACTTTCTCATAGCCTCGCGGTTTCTTTGCGAAGATGACATTGACCACAAAGCTTTAGCGCCGGCGCGTGCTATGTCGAGAAATTGCAACTCGTCTTGATTAAGATCTTCTCTTGCCGTAGTAAGACATCTGTGTGTAATGTATGCATTTATATAATTATATTAAGTAATTTATATAAAGTTAAAATTTTGTATAAATATATAATATGAAGTTGTTAATAAAATTACTATATAATTTTGAAAAGCCGTATTGAAGTAAAACGTATATAGAAATACTTTTTACCTATCTTTAATATCCAATAGATCTATTAATTTTGGGATTCCACCGAACTTTCTGCAAAATTTTCTGCTTTTACGAATTCTTCCCAAATTAGCGATGGTTTCAGCAGCTAATATTTGTACATCTCTAGCAGGATCAGATAATAGCCCCACCAATAAAGGAATGGCACCTAAATCCGTCACCTTCTTCCGTATTTCTATATTAGGTGTTATATCCCTCAGAACTGCTAAACCTCCCAATGTACAACACAAATCTCTTGTTTCTAACAAATTCACTAATAACTCTAAGCCTCCAATTTCTTGTATGGCTCTTTGATTAACTTCGACAGTTAAATCATGATCTTTCAAACAAGATAAAGCTACCGTGGTGGCTGTTTGATTGCCGGCCTTCATATATTTTACCAATTTTTGTATATGCCAATATTCTGGTGGTATTTCGGTGGACTTAATGAGGTCTGCCCAGTTGTCTTCTGACGACGAAGTGGAAGATGCAGAGGAAGCTGAAGTATCAGAACCTTCGGTGACCATCACAATTCGAGGCAGCCCCACTGTATCTTGACCACCATCTACGCTATATGCGGATATGTTGTCACCTTCCGCCATATTTAATACTATGAAATTGCAATAACACTAAAATGTCTAATTCTCTGTAAAAAAAAAATACAAATAGTTTATTTTTATTTGAGAATACGAGTTAAACAAAGTACACAAACGTCAAATAGTAATTTCGTATTTCATCAATACCGTTGCTTAGAAACAACATTTTTATGACTTTCGGTGCATGCATTGATCGCAAAATTGTCAGCCTTATAAGTTCAATGTCGATTTATATTGTACTCAATATATTTCACTATTTCTGCATAAAGTATCTTACTCTACAATGCTGGCAACTCTTTAGTGTTGGCAAAAATTCTAGTGACATACATACAGTTGTCTAATTACCTCACTTTTACCTAGTAAATATTTTAATTTTAAATAATACATTTCTTCTTCATAGAAATTGTTGTACGTTATATCAAAGCCAGGTCACGGTCGTCCGAATAAAAATACTTTACTGAAGAGTATCCGCTCTCAGCACTCTTTGTGGCAAAAATTATTAATTCGAAAATTTGCCGCAAATATAAAATACTCTCAATTGTTAAATACGGCCTAAATATATTTTGTGATAAATAAATGTATACAATAGACTTAGGGTTGAGGAGAAAATGTTTATATTATATTAAACAAACTAGACACTCTTTTCTCCGCTTACCGTCTGAGTCCCAGAAACAATACGTGTAAAATGGCGGGAATCAAAGCTATATTCTATATTGCTGGAGCAGGAAAATGTAAATAATTCATATCCTCAACTGGAGATCGACCCTACACTACACTTTTAATTTACTGGGATAACATAACTTTTTTTTTAATTTTAAAAATATTTGCATTTAACGGATAAATTTAATTTCCTACAAAGATTGAACGTTTTTATCTCAATAAATTACATTAAAAAAATCAATCAAATCACCCTACTATACAAGTACCGATACTTTATGATAATTACTCAGGAAAATTATATTTATAGTTAATCTTCAACATCCTGCTGTATAAAAACCATTTATCTTTTTTGTTGCACAAAAAAATACTGCTTTTGCCAGTCATGGCGAAGGGTGCAACTGCGCCACGACTGGCACGTGTGAGTGTAAACGCGACTTCGACTTCGATCCCCACTCGAGGAAATGAAATATTTATTTAAATATATATATGTTTTTCTTCTCTCGGTGTCGAAGCAAAGCCCGGCGTTTAGTTCCGCCACTCAACACGCACTTCCTCCGGAATTCGGCGGAAAGTGGGGAACGGAGTGTCTTAACACTAGGTTCCATCTGTCTACCCTCCTGTTTACGGGATACAGTGTGAAGATCATTTGGATCTTTTTATTTGTATCTATTTGCCAAATTAAAGTTAAGGTAATTTTTTGGGTAAACTTTTAATCATTCTTCTCCTCGACCATATAATACTAAACGTAATTCGTGAATTATTTTTACACAAAAACTTATCTTAGAGGCACTTATATTTTGAGGAAGAAAAATATCCTTAATTTTATCAGGTACGACCGTATTTACCTGCTACAAGAGGTATCTATAGGTAATAAATTTAGGTGACCTTACCTTATTTTTTTGTCTAGTAATTGTCATACAACGTCTTATAGATATAATTAGTAAACCTTGAATCTTGTGGGATATTTATATAATATATAATATATTTTTGTTTCAGTTTCGGAGGAGTGTGAGAGACGTTTTGAAGCCAGAACACAATGATCACTTTTTGCTGAGATGGTTAAGAGGTATTTTTATAATTACTTTGTTTCACCTTCGTGTTATATCCGGTATGTAGTAGGGTAGGCAGCATAAATCTCATCTAACGTTACGAAACTATATTTCTAAAGCATCGACAATTTTTTTTATTAGCATCACGCTGTATCCCGCACACAGCAGGGTAGCCAGAGGAAACCTAGTGTTAGTGGGGAGTGGACACTCCGTTCCCCACTTTCTCCCGAATTCTAGAAGCATTGCGTGTTGAGTGGCAGAACTCAACGACGCGCTTAGCCTCGACACCAGAGCGAAGAAATTGAAATATAAATTTAAGCAAATATTTCATCTTCTCGAGTGGGGATCGAACCCACAACCAGTCGGTTTTACAGTCACACTTCGTGCCACTGCGCCTCATCGACTAATCTTGGAGACAATTCATGTATAGTGGAACTCAACACTGAGCTTGTTTCTTGAGCAATAAAATTAAAATACCTCACGTAAATATTTATTTAAATAAGTCTCGTAACGTAATTGGGATGTACACTCTGATAGTTGTGTGTTCGATCGCCGTGTTCTTATAATTAAAAGTAATTTCGTTTCGAAAATATAGATTGGAATGTGTGAAAATAATTCTGTTTTAATACAAATATTTAAACTGTCAGGTAGTCACAGGTTCAATTTCTATGGCTTTGTTTCCTATTAAACTGACCTTGCATACGTGCGACTTGCGTGTAGAATTATGTTTCGGTCTGTTAATTACGAGGTCCAATGTTGGATCGAGAAAGTCGAAACTAAAGAATATAAGCGATTTTTCGACTCTCTAAGCTATTTTTATATATAAAAAATCGATATCTATATATTAACAAAAAACTAATAATTACAAAATATCTGCTTTTGCTATGCTTAGGGGAGGGTTCGAATATTAAATGATTTCACTTATTTTTTTTATTTTATTTATCATAAAAAAATTATTTGTTAAACGCAATGCAAACCTATATCCAATACAGAATAGTATTAAATGGATGGTAGGTTAAAGTAGTTACATGCGCCTACTATCATTCTGTAGGTACATTTACTTTTTTTTAGATGTATTAAGACAAGAACTAAAATACTCTATTTTCTAAAAACACAGAGTTTATAAATGGAAATTTTATTCAATTTAACTTAGGGAAGATACGTGGGTCCGATATTTAGAGCCAACCTACAGTCCTATCCTCCAATATTTGATCTAACATAAGAAAAGGTAATTGTAGTCAAATCAAGTCGACCACCATATACATAGCAACCCCGCCATACTGAAGAGAATCAGAAAATATTCGTTATACCAAATAATTTGTTGATTTGAGGCCAGTCGTGGCGCAGCGGCACGAAGTGTGACTGTAAAACCGACTGGTTATGGGTTCAATCCCCACTCAAAGAGATGAAATATTTACTTAAATTTATATTTCCATTTCTTCGCTCTGGTGTCGAGGCTAAGCGCGCCTCCAGAATTCGGCAGAAAGTGGGGAACGGAGTGTCTTAACACTAGGTTCCCTCTGTCTACCCTGCTATGTGCGGCATACAGCGTGAAGCTGATTTTGATTTTAAGTAATTTGTTAAAATGAAGTGTATTCAGAGGTTAGGTTGTAGTAAATTTATAGAATTCGTTATGTAAAGATTATAAGTTAATTAAATTCTTTACATAAAGGTAAATAATTCTTTTTTTTTTTATATTTTGCAAGATTTAAAATTCGTTATAAAAAGGTTTTTAACAAAGGTATTCGTAGTGTAACGGTATATTTTCTATTAACTCATACAGCCAGTTTTAGCAGATTTCGAAAAATAAATGAGTTAAATCTTTATATTGAGGGTCGTTACTTTAAGGTTATACTGTATTATGCTAAAATATATTTACCAAAATATATATTTAAATAGGAAGTATGGCGTCATGTTTACATACATCATTTAAATATTAAAAATATTTAAATATATAATCAGCTTCACGCCCACAGCAGGGTAGGCAGACGTAGAGGAGGAGGAGAGGGAGTGTAAAGACATTCCGTCTTCCACTTCCGCTGAATTCTGGAGGCATTGCGTGTTGAGTGGCGGAACTCAATGCCGCGTTTTGCCTTGACACCAGAGCTAAGAAATTGGAGTATCCATTTTATAAAATATTTAATTTTTTCGAATGGGGATCGAACTCACAATTAGTCAAGTTTACAGCCAAATTTTGTGCCCCTGCGCCACGACTGGCCACATATTTTAACGATATTTAACAAAATATATATTTAAATGTATATTTTGTTGAATATTGTTTAACATAATATATTCTGGTTGTTATGTACACATATACTTGATTTGACTACAATTACCTTTTCTTTTGTAGATTAAATATTAGAGGACAAGGTACAGTGATGATGAAAAATCTAACGCTTAGAGCCAGAGTCTCTATATTTCTTAAGCTTTAAACGTTAATTTAAATAAAAAAAATGTTATCGGTATTGCTTTAAATTATTAAAAAAAGGCTTAGGAAATTAAAATTCATTTTTTTTTTCAAATAAACTTTGCAAATGCTTTCGAATCCACCAAAGGCTACCAAAGGCTGTTCTACTGAGAAGAGCTTAAATATTAGACAGATTGGCAGCTACCCCGCATGACATTCAATTGATATTAATCCCATACATTTTTAACCCTCATATTCATATATATTCTTGGACAATGTTATATATTGAGATACTCTAATTTACATAGATATTAAGCCTGTGCTATTGCTGAATGATTAGTTATTAAACAAAAATGTGACCTAAAAAAAAATATTCCGTGATAATAAAACTAAATGGTTCCTTAATTAAAAGTTTTTATTTTCCCGTTTAATGAGCACTAACTATACAGTGGCCTATAAAATTAGGTGTCCTATATTCCTTATTGTGTAGGACTATTTAGATATTAGACTATCGTAGGAGATAATTTATGTATTATTTATGTATGTATGTAGATGATATATCGAGACGCCCGTCTGGGCACAGATGAGAGGCCTTTTGCGTTTGTTTAGGTCATATGAGACCGTGAATAAGTTTTACTCAAGAAAGGTTCAATATTTTTTATATTTATATTGTATTATATGAAACGGAGTGTGTGCGGGATACAGCGTGAAGCTGATTTATTTTTAATTTTAATTTTTATATTTTTGTATAGGCGTTTCACTGGTTAAGATAGACAAAATTCGAAATACGTTTCCGTTTGCTAAAAAAATTCTAATTTTACAATTTAAAATGCCAATTTTCCATTTTTTAAATGTTAAAAAAATATTGTATTATATTAATAATAATGTATGAAGTGTTTATTTTGACCGTACTATGATAAGCGAGAAGAATTTTTTCATTTCTTTTTATTTATTTGACGCAGCAAAAAAAAAAACAATAAAAATATGCCATCTCCAAAAACAGTATAATCAATACAATACTGCTGATAAATCGACCAAAATGGCGACGAGAATGAGGATTGAAAAAAGCTATACAAAATTGGTTCCTTGATTGAAAACTCTATACTTTATTCTAATTTTATTACACAAACAGTATAAGAAAAATCCGCCAAGTGCGAGTCAGACTCGCTTACGAAGGGTTCCGTTACCCATTGTCTATAAAAACGGCAAAAACACTTTAGTTGTATGGAAACCTCCTTAAATCTTATTTTATTCTGTTTTTTAGTATTTGTTGTTATAGCGAAAACAAAAATACATTATTTATAAAAATTTCAACTATCTATCACGAACCATAAGATTCAACCTGGCGACAGACAGACAGACAGACATACAGATAGCGAAGTTTTAGTAATAGGGTATCCCTTTGGGGTTTTTCGGTTGCGGGTTCCGCTAACAAACAAAGAATGTATTGGTAACTTAAGACTTCAACTCTAATATAAAAAATGTTAACTAATAACTAGGTGTTTTTTGGGTCATAGAACGGTAAATGTTATTTTATGTTTAACGTGGTATTGGGTGTGGTGTTTTATTATATGTTTTTAATAAAATACAAATCATTAATTTATGATAACCGGCTAAGCGAGTTACATGAGAGAAGATAAATTGCTATTTTATTTTGTTAGTGTTCTATATTTTCTAATTTAGTTTTAAAAATATTTTTTATAATTTTAATTGTAAAAAATAGATTAATTGTATAGCAAGGTTCTGTTAACCTATAAAAAGAAAACTTAATTATATACTCTGACGCTGGTCTCAGTATAGCACGGTCGACGAGTCGTGGCCGCTCTGAATTTTATTTGACAAGAAATCCTAAAATCAAATCTGCGAAGTTTTCTCCAGTTAAGTCTGAGGAACTACAACTACCAATGACCTGCTCAAAGCCATAAATACATGCAAATACACACACACACACACACATACACATACACTAAAAACTACTATTTTTTTTTAATAAATACTAAAATAGCAGGCTTTGAAGACTATGGATGGATTCCATTCCCTTTCCAAATAAAATTCCCTAATGGTGCCTCCATTAGCACATACATTTTATTTGGAAGTGTGCCGCAATTTTTTAAATCTGTTTTTATCAAATTACATGTATTTTTTATAACGCGGAAGATATATATGAAGATAACATAAAATAGATGCTTGTAAATTTTATTAACTTTGTTGTTTGCATTAAACTACTAATAGAGCCATGTTACGCCAACGAATAGCTTATTTTTTCTAATGAACATGTACTAGTCATAAATATACAGTCTTTATTATGGCATGATTCATTAAAACATAATTTATGTGATCACGAGAGACTACACAACTATAACAGATATAAAATAACTCTTAATTAATGATCTTTTATCTAATATAAATGTTAAAAGAAACATAAGATGATAATAATGGATACATTATATTAAAATTTTTTTTAATGATATCTTTAACAGATTTAGATAGCTATATCATTCTATACTGATATATCAATCTATACTGATCCACACATGGGATCGCACACCACATATAATGCGGTTTTCAGTAACAGACAAATATAATATATTAGGTGAATGAATAAGTTCTCGCTGGTTTTTGAAAGATGGCTTTGCGGCTCTCTGTGTATGTAATTTCGTACGGTAACGAATCAACAAATCACGTTACAAGTAGATGCGTCAACAGTTTCAAAACGTTTAAAAGCGTTAGGAATGATCCAAAAGCAAGGGCATTGGGTGCCGTATGAGTTGAAGCCGAGAGACGTAGAACGACGTTTTCTCATGTGTGAATTGTTGCTTCAACGGCAAAAGAGAAAAGGTTTTCTGCACCGTATCGTCACTGGGGATGAAAAGTGGATTCACTACGACAATCCAAAGCGAAAAAAATCGTGGGGCATGCCGGGTCACGCATCAACATCGTCGCCAAAACCAAATATCCATGGTTCTAAGCTTCTTCTCTGCATTTGGTGGGATCAGCAGGGCGTAATTTATTATGAGCTGCTTAAACCTAATGAAACTATCACGGGAGCTCGCTATCGACTTCAGTTGATGCGTTTGAGTCGCGCTCTGAAAGAAAAGCGGCCACTATACGAGCAGAGACACGACAAAGTGATTTTATTACATGATAATGCTCGGCCACATGTGGCAAAACCAGTCAAAACTTACCTGGAAACACTTCAATGGGAAGTTCTACCCCACCCGCCGTATTCACCGGACATAGCCCCCTCCGATTACCACTTGTTTCGGTCGATGGCGCACGGTTTAAGCGAGCAGCGCTTCCATTCTTTTGAAGAAGCCGAAAAATGGCTTGATTCCTGGATTGCCTCGAAAGATGAGTCGTTTTTCCGACGGGGGATTCAATTGCTACCAGAGAGATGGGAGAAAGTGGTCTCTAATGATGGACAATACTTTGAGTAATGTCATTGTAAGCATTATATTTTAAATTATTTTTTTTAATACATAATTTAACACATAATAATAAATTCTAATTAAATAATATAATATATTCTAAAATTATATGTATATATAGGTATTCATAAATATTTGTAATGGCGAAATCATAAGCAGAACTCTGGTGTATCCTTTACAAGTGTTTTTCTTTACCTCTTTTCTAGAAAAAAAATCTATGTTTATAGAAATATACGAAATTTCCTCTTCCAATTTTTACCTTACGATGATTCTGGTATGACAGTATAGGTAAAATCATTTATTAATTAAATTCTAATTGCAAGGACCAAAAAGCCTTGGCCCTTGCAGTACCTAATTAACAAACTAAAAGATTGAATAAATTTTCTACAATAAAAAAAAAATGTTCAATGTGTATATTATATAATGAGTATAATATTTGCATGTGGTGTTTATCGTAAAAAACATATGTAAATTTCGAGTTTTTTTTTAATATAAATGTACCAATTTTACTGTACTTATGTGATAAGAATAATAATAAAGAAATAAATAAAATGTATAAACATAAATGTAAAGTAACGAGTGCTTAATGAAAAAAGAAAACAGCTTTCGGCCTCTTCCCTTAATATATTTGTTTTCTTAATATATTTTGGTTTTGTTTTGGCATGGTGCTTAATCTTTACCCAACATTTCATTATTTTTAGGGTTCTGTACCTTCGTTGTCTGTTTTTTACCGAATATATTTCGGACAGTGTGCCCTGGAATTGCACAACCTAATTTTTACCACAGAACCCATAGTAATACAGTTTCACGCCATCTGTATATAGATAGAAATTCTAGTTATAATTCTCTTCTAAAGTTCTGCAAAGTCACTTACGACACACTCTGCCGCGACAAAGTAAAAGGCGACGAAAGTCCTATGTCACGGTCCGTCGACGGGGCCCAACGACTAACATCCCCTGATTAACGTACGCAGGGCATTCCTCTACGATCGCCAACCCTTCACGAACGTCCATCAAAGCTCGTACTTTATCTTCAGGGGCGAGCTACTCTCGCCTCTCCCTCCCGGTGACGCTGTCAAGACCAGTCCAGGTCAACAGCAGTAACGTCCATTCAAACAAAAAATATATCAAAAGTAGAGTGAATAAGCACTTACTAGGTAAGTGTGCACCACCGTAGACCGCATCAAAGTGCATCAAACCTGATAAGCAGGTTTGATGCTGGTTATATCAAAATAAAAAAAGAATAAAAAGTCATATAGATCTCCAAAGGACTGTCCCTTGGAGTACAGAAAAAAAATATTTCTAACTCTGTGATTCTGTTTACACTGTGGGAAAATCTAAATAAGTAAGTTTAGATAACTACGAGTATGTCAATGTATTCGTTTGTTCCGTGTTTGCCGCAATTTCTATAAAATTAGCCGTGTAATGAAATTGTACAAGATATTTCCAGTCGATCGCGAATTATGGATAATTTGGCAAGAAATTATAGGTACATTGCTGAAGAAACCATTTGTATACTCACATATATTAGTAGTTTATTTCCTAAAAAAATTGTGTATAACTCCGCAAACCTTTATTTGTAAAAACAATGAAGAAATACTGTGTTCTTAGTTTTCAGCCAAAGAAAAACATAATGAGATACATTTCTCGACCGAAACTTGCCTTGAAACTAAGTTTTCAAGCATTCGAGTAGTATTTTTAAACATTTTTAAACCGTTATTCCAGACTTGGGAGAGAAAAATACTTATTTAGAAAACGTATAAAAAATTGAACGTAGGGGGACTCGAACCCGCGCCTCCTGGAAACCGACCAGGCCCGACTTTGGTAGGTTTCCAGGAGGCGCGGGTTCGAGTCTCGCTACGTTTAAATTTTTATACGTTTTCTAAATAAGTATCATTCAAGTAGTACTTTGTTTATGTTTGAAATATTGTTATATATAAATATGTTTATGCTTGAAGTATTTTAATGAATCGCAAGTTGCAAACTAGCCAAATATGTTGTTAAGAAACTTAAAAATATTTTATGTTGCAGCCAGACAATGGAATCCAGAGGCCGCAGAAAAAATGCTCAGAGATGTAAGTATATAATATTTATCACTAAAGTAAACAAATGTTGTGGTTTTTTCCCGTCTGCAGCGAAGCTCAATATGTTGTTAGCGTGTATGTATTTATGTATGTCCGCTCCCTTGTTCCCTTGTAACTATCAAACCACTGTACTGATTTTCATAAATGATACGTCATTGGATTTTACTGATGGCGTGAGTGTCACTTTATACATTTATTTAGTTTACGCAGGCGGGTTTCTTATATCGTTTATAATTTACTTTTAGATAACTAAATCTAATATTGTCATTGCAGTTAGTTTAATCCATTTTATTCTTCTTTTTTATTTTCGTTCGTTTACACTTGGTACAAATAGTTGATCTTATATCAACTGTTTAATGTTATTGATTGTTTAATTTACATTAATTAAATAATGCCGTTTAAAATTGACATTATAAATGAAATTGATTTTTTAAAGTGATTGCATAGCTCTTATTGTGCACGCGGATATATCTATTTATGTCTACAATATACCTAGAACGTGTCTGTCTGTTTGTAGGTATATAGCCAAGTTAATTGTTATTTTTTTTGCATCACGCTAAATAGGCACATAACAGAGAAGGCAGAGGGAACATGGGAACCTAGTCTTAATACATCAATCATGATACTCCATGTATATTGAGTCATTTCCATTGTCCACTTTCCGCTGAATTCTCAAGTCATTCCGTGTAGAGTGGCGGAAATTATTATATTAAGTGGAGTGGGAGTCAAATCCACAACTGTCGCGTTTACCGTTGCAAGCTTGTGCCCCAGCGGCACGACAGCCTCACGACTGCATTATATAAATGAACGGAAAGCGGACAATTCAGTGAAATTAGGTCACTTAGAACCTCCTAGGCTTCACTTCAAAATAAAAAAAGGCATACGAAAATGAAAAACAAAATGACTTAGAACTCGTTATAATCAAGTATATAAAATACGTTTTTTTTTAGAATAAACGCAATGTGAAAAATACTTCACATTTTTCATACAGTAGGTACCATTGTCATTATATTATTGACTTTGTTGTAGTGTTTGTGGCGTAATTATAACCAGGATTTCATGGTTCTACACATAAAGTTAAGTTAAAGGTTACCTGCATATAATATATTTCACAGCAGTTCGATGCAATTAGAGTAGTTGTGTTGTTTTCCTTGAAATCATGATTTGTAAATATGTAGAAATAGTTGGACACCGTCTGATTGTTGTGGGTTCGATCCGTATTAGGTATTAGGTATTAGGGGGTGAAGCTTTAAGCTATTTTAGTTTCCCTGCACTGGCAAGACAAACTTACGCTTTAAGTTCCTTCAGTCATCACATATATATTCTTTATTGCACCAAATTCATAATAAAACATACATTTCGAAATTTCATTCACAACGGTGGACTTATCTTTAGAAGAGATCTCTTCCAGCCAACACGTGGAAGTGGATAAGTGCAAAGTAGTGGGAAAGACAAGAAGACAGTGCAGTGAAATTGAGAAAAAAAAATAGCAATAATAAACATAATAAATAAAATAATAAAAAGGGTATACATGACATATATTATATATAAATATAGCTACAAAATAAATAATATAGTATAACAATTAAATATAAATACACATATACTATTTAATAAATACATATTCTCTATAATATAAATATATATGTATAAGAAATACTTATACGATAAGTATTAAGAGAAACAAAAAGAAAATAAGGTTTTACTATAAGATGAAGTAAGGTTATAAAAGTAAACCACTATATTAATAAAGATTAAGTGTCTAACGTTGCAAGAAGATGTTGTTTTAAATGGGATTTGAAGGAATTTATGGAAGGGCTTTTCTGGATAGTTTTAGGGAGTTCATTCCAGAGGGATGCGGCGTATACAGAGAAGGATTTCTGAAGGAATTTGGTGTTACCCTTCAGTACGTTAAGTGTCGGTATGACACCAGACCTCCTTGAGCGTGTAGGGATAGGTAGAATGTTAAAGTGGGAACGAAAATAACAAGGAAAATTCTGGTAATTAAGGATCTTAAAAAGGAGTGAAAGGACGTGCATATCTCGACGAAGTCGGATTGGGAGCCAATTAAGCTGAGCACGGAGACGTGGTCATATTTACGCAAACCGTAAACAAAGCGTATGGCGAGATTTTGGAGTTGCTCTATTTTGTGAAGAAACTCCTCGGTCACATCCAAATAACAAACATCGGCGTAGTCGAGAAGAGGTAATAGAAGAGATTGTACAAGCATAATTTTGGTTTTATGAGGTAGGTAGTATTGGAGACGCTTAAGAGAACGAAAAGAGAAATGCATGCGTCTGCTGATATTATTAATGTGCGGTACCCAGGACATGTTACTGTTAAAAATTAGGCCCAAATTTTTTACTGTCACAATATTCGATTTCTACTCCAGAATACAGGATCCTCGGCGTTGAATTCCAATTTATTTTATGTCTAAGTTTGCTGCTTCCAATGATAATAGATTGTGACTTACCTGGATTTACTAACAGTCCGACACTTTCGGCCCAAGTTAAAATAGCAGCGAGATCATTATTTAAAGCCGCGATAGTCCCAGGCAAATCGCTAAAATTGCAATGCCGGTATAATTGCAAATCATCATCCGCATATAGATGGTAGGGAGAAGAAATTACTATAAATATATTATTTATAAAAACAGAAAATAAAAGAGGAGAAAGAACACCGCCTTGAGGAACGCCAGAAGTGATATCTAACCACGTCGATGAGACATCATTAGATTTTACACATTGCTGACAACCTAAAAGGTAGCGAAACCAGCTTAAGGCTGCAGAAGGGATGTTGACTGCACGAAGAGAGCCCAGAAGTATATCAAAATCAACACAGTTAAATGCGTTGCTAAAATCTAGCAGTACCATTACAGTGAGCTTGGTGTTATCCATAACACACCGAATGTCCTCCGTGACATTCAGCAACGCACTAACCATGCTGTGAAAGGGTCGGAAACTGGATTGGTAAGGACACAGAAAATTGTTAGAGGAGAGGGAAGAATGTAATTGATTATTTAGTAAGGATTCCAGGACTTTGGATAGGATTGGAAGGATAGATATAGGACGATAATCGGTGACGCTTGAGGGATTGGAGGTTTTTGGTAAAGGAATGACATAAGCGTACGTCCATTGTACGGGAAAAACATTACATGTCAGTTAGAAATTAATAATGTGGGTGACCACTGGTGCAATGAATTCCAACACAGGAAGAGTCATGTCAAGGCTGATACAGTCACTTTCAAAGGCTTTAGTGGATATGGATTTGATACACTTCTTGATTTCAACTTCAGTTACAGTTTGAAAAGAGAAAGACATAGAATCGGGTAGGACAGTAGAAGATAAAGATGACAGTGTTTCAGATTTAGTTGAAGGGCTTAAATTTAATAAAGGTGTAGTAAAAAATAAATTTAAATCATGAAGATCCATTGATACACAATGAGTATGCTTGGTGTTGCCTACCCCAAACGACTCTAAGAATCTCCAAACTTGCGCTTGACTGAGATTCTGAATAGAGGTGTGAATATATCGGTGTTTAGCATCCCTACACATAATATCACATAATATCTCGAATTCAGACGAAAAGCGGAGAACTGAGAATTGACTTGAAAAAAAATCAGCTTAAAAAATAGCTGTTTCCCGCACACAGCAGGGTAGGCATAGGGAAACTAGTATTCATACATACTCCGTTCCCCACTTTCTGCCAAATTCCGGAGGCATTGCGTGTTGAATGGCAGAACTCAACGCAGCATTTTGCCTCGACACTAGAACGAAGAAATGGAAATATTAATTTAAATAGGTTGAAATGTAATTTTCAAAAATATCTGCAATAATTGTTACCCTTCATTATATTAAGGAAACATGATATAATTAATACCTTGTAATAGATCGATATTTGTTAACATTTACTTAATTAGATAATTTAGTCATTTTAAAATGATAATTTAAATGAGTATTAGTATTTAGAAAACAGATTTAGCAAAGACTTAATATCATGGATTCATTATTTCACTTGTAAAATAAGAATTTCATGTTTAAATAGTTTTTTGTATGTGGTACATATATTTAAAATCATAATTTAACATTTCATCGTCTATTCTCAGTCAAACGGAATCGGAATAAAATATTTCAAATCATGGCAACCTTTTTTGCGGCAGTTATTTTCCAGGCAACCATGTGTTTTAGTGATGAGAAAAAAATAAGCTTTAATTTGATATATAATTCATTAAAAAAACACATGAGTGCAAATATTAACATTAAGTGACCTCTTTAAACCAGGCAACCCTGGGCTTGCGGCAGACTGAGAGCTGGCAACCATTGTTTTTCCAATTCCTTATGCGTTTTTCTTTCAAATGATGTGCGAATCACATAAAAACATATGAGTACAATTTTCTCCAAAAACGAGTTACGAAAAACATTAATTAAAGGCAACCATAGTGTAGTCTATTCTACTATCATGTATCATTCTTAAATATAAGTTTCATTAGAATTACTGATCCCTACAGTTTTAAGTAATGGGATCTTAGGCCATAGTCTTTAAACAAGCTACATCAAATTTGTTTTCTTGACAAACTTTTAATAACGTTGAAATCCACCTTGACTTTAAAGTTCAATAATTCGTAATAAACCAGTTGAAACTAGTTTTTTGTTTCTCATTGCCGAAGGCATGTATTAAACTTACTCATTTGTATAAGCGACATTTATTTTTGCAAATTGATTTTGTTGATAATTTATGAGATTTTATGTTTTTGATTTACTTACCTTATTTTGATATAATAATTGGGGTTATTTAAATACTACTTAAACCACGAACTATTTAAATTTTTATAAAAAAAAACAGCTTCATATTTTTTCCCGCATAACAGATTTGATAAAAAGAACCTAGTGTGGCGCAAAGCCCCTTTGCCACATTTTTATATTATTTTAATATACAAATTTATATAATATTATTTTAATAGAATTCGATTAAAATAATATATAATAAAATTCTTATTGTCTTTGATATTCAACGCCATTTATAAATATCTAACACAAAAATATTTAATAAATTAAAGCAGTCCCTGAACTTTATAATATTAGCATAGAATAACATAATCGAATTTATGATAATCTTTAATTTTCGAAATCTTTTCATTTTTAAATCCGTTTTGCTAATAGATATTTCCCGTGCTCGGGGTTTGCGTGATTACTAAAGCGATCCAATTTTCGCTTTTTTAATTGAATTATGTATTTATGAAAGTGAATTATTAGACAATGCCACAGTGGCGCAAGATACTGTATAACTGTAAGCGCGATAGTCGTAGGTTGACTCCCATTCGGGGAGAAAATTATTTTTGATTTATCTTCGGGTTTTGACTTCCATCGTATAACACTAAACGTCTCACTATTTAATTTAGAACAGTCAAGAAATATAGATTTAAACTAATGCTACAACTCTTACTAACTGTGTAGCTAACAGACAAGGAACAGCCGATACAACTGGTTCTACGACTCCTTGGACAGTGTAGGGGACGCTAAGAGACGAATCATCAAAATTGCAATCGTAACGAAAAAGCAGTTTTTTTTTAATTATTTTATAGTCCACGCTAACGATTCATAGCTATATTTTATTTATAATTAATATAATACTAAGTTTAACTGAATCTGTAACCATCTCGTGATAGTTTTAATGACTTACTAAAAAAATAAACATTTTATTATTCTATATAGTCTATGAAATGGCGCGAGAAATGGGGTGTGGACACAACATTAGCTACATGGGAAGCGCCAGATGTTCTTGAGAGTCATTTCCCTAGCGGCAGTACTGGATTTGATAAAGAAGGATCACCAGGTAAGCTACTTCACATTAATCAAAAGTAAGCTAAGTACATTTTATTTAATATTTCAATTTCTTCGCTCTGATGTCGAGTTCTGTCACTCAACACATAATGGTCCAGAATTTTTTGTCTTAACACTAAGCTCCTTCTGCCTACAACCTGAACCTGAAAAAAAATAAAATATAATACAATAAAGCTTCCAATTTTGTATTTCTTATTGTAGAGCAAGTATAAAGCTTTTAACTTTAAGAAGTTTATTATAAATTGGTAAAATAATTAATAATGTAATAGCATACTTCTTATAATTTTCATAAAGTATATTCAAAAGTCTTACATAGTTTTATATAAGTATTTCAATGTATATTTGCTTCTTGGTTTGGTTACACAAGTTGTAAACGGAACGGTTCCTTAAATTATATTTCCTTACACCGCAAATAGATCTTTTTAAATTAAAACAAAAATGAAATAATCACAATAACACATTTTCTTATTGCAGTTATAATAGTGCCATTCGTCGGTCTCGACATATGGGGGCTATTGCACGCTGTCACAAGAACTGATCTCATAAGAATGGTCATACGCCATTTAGAAAATTACCTCACTTCAGCCAGAAAACAGGCGCAGACCCACGGACCTAATGCTTTAAAGGTAAGGTTAGGGTTAGCTAAGGTCTGCGGATGAATTTGGACTCCCGCGGCCCCGCGCTCACGTGCGAGGAGACACCGGGGTGGTTTTAGTCGGTAAGAGTCCGGCACGCCCCTCCGTCTTTCCCTAGACGGAGGTAGTCCATGAGGATTTTCTCCCATAAAAAAAAGGGTTAGCTAAGGTATAATAAATAATTCGGTCGATGAGTTGTGGCCGCTCTGAGGTTAACTGTAAATGGCTGCGTAGATATGATTTTGGGATTTTTTCTTTTTTTGTTTCTTTTTTTCCCGGGTATACAATGCACTAAGGTTCAGAAATCTTAACTTCAAGGCGGCCACAGCATTTCTATAACCAATATACAAAACATCTTTATATAAACCAAATATTTTTTTCATTTTACGATAAAATTTCACATTTATAATGTGTGTTATTCAGTTCAAAGTTATTTATAAATAAATTGATGCCATCTTCACGAAATAGGTTAGTGTCTGATTGGGTTCGATTTCCACGCAGAGTATTTATTGTATTTAAATTACTTCCCTTACGACACAATAAAACTCTTCATAGAGCTAAAAATGGAGTATGGTGTCATTAGATTCTCTATATTTGATTTAAGATGAGTGAAACTTAAATGTATGTAGATTATAATATGATTTGAATGCCCATGACAGTAGTACCTTATGTGTACAGTGGCAGCACGTATTGGATTTGCCATATTGAGTTCGAGCAGTGAAGGTGAGTATTGTATTGTAAAGGCTCCCCTGATAGTCCCAGGCACGTAGCAAGTGCCAGGCACCTTGGGCATATCTAGAGATATTTTCTGGGGGACTTTAACTTTAAGGAGATACATAGTGAAGTTTCTGGGGTACAAGACTATACCAGAATAGACAGAACAACCCACTTGGCCCCCCCTGTTCCTATGCCCATGACAAGCACTGCTCTGAGCTCACGAGAATAACTAATTGTATTTGTTGTTAAATATACGAATTCATAATTAATATACGTAGTTAAAACACCACCGATTTATTTTACATTCTTAAAATACAGAAGATAACATATTATATTCCAGGTATCAGTCATATTCGATTTAGAAGGATTCAACATGCGACAGTACGCTTGGAAACCCGCTGCCGAGATGGTCTTCACTCTCCTACAGATATACGAAGCTAATTATCCAGAAATATTAAAAACTTGCTTCATTGTAAATGGTAATTATTATTTTATGTTTAAATTTACTTTGTGTTACTTTGTATTAGACTCTAACCTACTTTGAAAGATTATTATTATTACCAACAAGTTATGTTACTATTTTATGGACTTGCCATAATAAAAAATTGTTAATACATATTTTCCTTCTACATAAACATATTTGGTCATTCATTACATTTTATGTTTTCTTTGTCCATATTAAATGAGAGAAATAAAAAAAATCCTTTTTTTCTTCAACTGTATACCTACTACTTTACCGCACATAGCAGAGTAGGCAGGGAGAATTTGGGGACCTAGTGTTAAGACACTCCGTTCTCCATTAAGATACTTTCGTTTCCCACTGTCCGCCGAATTCCTCATTTGACGTCAAGTCTGAGTAATCTGTCAATATATATAATTGTACACGATACAAAATGTCATTTTGTTTATCTACCAAGGCGTGACGACACATCATGGCGTCTTGCCATACTTTGAAGCCTTATTTTTTTAAAATAATTGTCAATCCTACACTTAATAATATAGTTTATTCGTTATCTATCAATATTATTAATATTCATTAATGAAATACATAATTTTAGTGATTTTTACTAACATCATGCCTATTAATTTAACAGGAACGGATTCATTTTTTTATCATCTTCACGGTGTGTCCCGAACACAGCAGGGTACACAGAGGGAACCTAGTATTAAGACACCCCGTTCCCCACTTTCCGCCGAATTCTGGAGGACGTTGGAACTCAATGCCACGCTTTACCTCGACACCAGAGCGAAGAAATGGAAATATAAATTCAAATAAATATTTAATTTATTCGAGTGTGACTCGAACCCACAACCAGTCGCGTTTACACACTTTGTGTCCATGGACCACGACTGGCCTTAATATTTTATATCATAATTTTAATTTTATATCTTAACAATGTTTTTGAAATTTTGTTAATAATTAATGTGTATTATTTCTTCTAATTTTAATCTTACACGAATTTCTTAATCTACGTTAATTGTAAAAAATTCTTTATTCCCTAAATAAAAATTCAGGGAATAAAGAATTATAATTAATAAATAAAGAATTATTTTTAAATATGTTTTGTACATAAATCTTAAAGAAAAAAGTAATGTCATACATATAATTTCTATTCCAGCTCCAAAAGTATTTTCGCTAGCGTTCTCAGTAATAAAGAAATTCATGCATGAGTATACTATATCTAAAATACGTATATATGGTAGCGATGTTAAGAAATGGCAAGCACAAGTGTTGGCTGTGGTTGATAAGGAACAGTTGCCATTGCACTACGGCGGCACTATGGTTGATGAGAATGGAGATCCTAGGTGCAGTTCGATGGTAAGTTATTCTTTCTTTTTTAATAGTTTTAATAAAAAAAATTAACACAGTATCTGCCATGAGGAAGGAAAGTCGATGAACTCCTCACGCTATAACCCGCGAGAGTAGGCAGAAGAAAACCTGGAAATCCAATTGTTAAAGGCACTCCTTTCTCATTCAAACACTTCCGTTCCCCTCTTTCCACAAATTCTGGATGCATTGCGTGTTGAGTGGCGGTTATTTTATTCCTCAAGTAGGAGTCGAACCCTTGTCGCGTTTACAGTCACTTCAATTTTAAAATAGTATTTACTATTTTACATACATACATATGTATATCTAATAAACACTTTATACACATTCCAGATAAAACCCGGCGGTAAAGTGCCAAAGAAATTTTACGCGAGAAACATGTCAGCCGACACCGAAAAAGAATATACGCGGGTTACTGTCAAAACTGGGGAAAAACATGTCGTCGATTTACTGTGTGCTGACAACGAGAGTGTTCTTAAGTGAGTTTTTTTTGATAAATAGGATAAGAAATAATGTTTTCTACATTCTATTAATGACACTATAAGCGACATCTGTAAAATAAATATTGTCTATGGTATAATAATTGTACTATTGTTTTTTTACATTAAACGAAGCTATGCCAAAAATTGGCAGGGTGTCAAGAATAGCCTTCTTGCCGTGTGATCCCGGCCTAGAATAGGATCATCCTGGTACTGGTAGTGTCGTAAGAGGCGACTAAAGTACGTGTGGTAGAGTCACGTCGCCAGCAATGGCAGCACGCATGGGCAGACTCGACCGGATCATCACCACCCCCGGCATTTAAAACCGGCGTGAAGTAGTGGCTTTATGCCACTGCGTTTCGCATCAGGTAATGCCGGGCTCCGGCGCCCAACACACCTTGTCGGCCGGCAACGCTCCTGTTGCTCCTCTGGTGTTGCACGGGGTCGCGGGCGGGCGGTCACTTACCATCAGGTAATGGTCTTTCCCATAAAAAAAATAGGCAGGTTTTAACTATATGAGATAGAGCAGTAAATGAAAAGAGTAAAATGGTAAAATGAATATTTTTAATAGTAAGTCGGTACAGCATGAAAGTTGGTTATACAGGGTGGAAGTGTCAGCACCACATTAAATGAAACCACAGTTTTAACTACTCTATAAAAGCCTAATATAATTCAGAAAAAAATAAATTCCCAAAAATGAAAAAGTTTTTTTTTCAAACAAAATAAATAATAAAATAATCGTTTTAAAATAAAACGCCATTTGTCAAGAATATTATAAACACGCACACATACGCGCACACTAAGCTGTCAAAGCGGCAACGTCGCACACGCTTCATTCAAGAAATCGAGTCGCAGCAACTAGCGTAGGTATGTAGCAAACGGCGGCGAAGTGATGTTAAATCAACGCAACACTTAGGAATACACTTTACACACACTTTTATCATATTCTTTCTGTCCACTTATTATTTGCTACATTTTTAAATTTTCAAAGTGTCCCCCTTGCTTGTAAATACATAAATGGCATCTGCGTAACAAATTACGTCTTACTTTATTCAGTAGATCCCCCCGCGCGGCTAATTCTTTAATTTTATCAAAAGCACGCTCAATTCTTTGCCGGAGCTCGTCTTCTGTATGGACTTCTGACGCATATACTTCATTTTTTACTTGCCCCCACAAAAAAAAATCAAGCGGCGTGAGGTCCGGGGAACGGGCAGGCCACCACCGAGGTCCATACCTTCCGATCCATTGTTCTCCAAATATGCTCGCGAGCGTGTTTCTAGCAAGCACTCCAGTGTGCGGGTGCTCCATCTAACTGAAACCACATCTTACGATATACGTCTAGGGGGATCTGGTCGACATATTCTGTTACTGTTCTCATGAGTACAGTATCGATACTTTCTATTCGATACCGTGTCCGTAAAATCATGAAACTACAAGTACCACTTACTAAAACTGTCAATTTCTTGACATAAGTTATAAAATTCTCATTACTATTTCCGCTAAGGGTAAAACATGTAAATGCTTAGATATATCAATTACTATTTGATTAAATCAAAAACTAATTTATTTTCTTTAAAAAAATAATTATTTTACCTCAAAATCTAAATACTAGTTTTCATTTAAGATTTATGTTTTAATAATTGTTTATAGTAACAATTAATAAAAGAAAAAATAATAAAATATTCATTTGGACTCTTTTGGCACTACTCATTACTTAAAAATTAACAATTACAAGTCAAGTCAGTATTTTTTTATTGTCTTTTTTCACATAATAGCTATGAATAAAAATTTTTATTAAATATTATAAACAAAAAATAAAATAAAAAATAAATAATAAACAATATTTTTATTTATTTGTTTAATACATATGCTGCTGTATTCACTGCTTCAGCCCATAACTTTTTAGAGAGATTCTTGGCACACAGCATGAACCTTGCTGCATCTGTTAGAGTTCTTATATCCCTTTCCGCTTTGCCATTCCGTTGTGATGTGTATGGTACAGAGGTTTGGTGTACTATACCATGTTCTAAGAATGAATTTAACACATCTTTATTAATAAATTTTAAGCCACTGTCACTTCTAAAATTTATTATTTTATTTCCTGTACCATTTTCCGCCTTGTTAATAAAATCTCTAATGCATCTTATAACTTCATCCTACTTTTTAATAAAGTATACTGTTCTACAGTGTGAATCATCATCTTTTAATATTAAAAAATAACTTGAGCCTCCAATAGATACTTCCTTCATTGGCTCACAGATGTGATTTGTTGTGACAGACGGCATGTATTCACTCACAAGTTTTAATTGATTTTGTATCACTGCTATTAAAGGGCAAACAGTGTGCTATAATACTTCTAACAACACCTGTCCACAACCAATGACACTGATTTCACTACCATCACCTAAAATTACTGATTTATTTGATACTGGTGTAAAAGTTGAAAATAAGTTTTTGTCATAACACATGTGCTCACTGTGCGCATCTGTATTCACTAACTATTTTGACTGTTTTATTTTTGTGGCACTACAAACGCATTTTTTACTTTTCTCTTGTTAAACCAACACTCATTTTTAACATGTTTACAAAATTATTAGCATTTTTTCTCACTTTTGTTAACAAAATTATTACATTTTATGTCCACATTACATTCAGTCATTATCAATGACCCATTTTAGTACACTTAAAACATTTAATATTTCTTTTATGTGTAGCATTTCTTTTTTTGCAATAAATGCAGATGATGATGACACAATTTCACCTCGTAGTAGTATTATGGTTTGGAACTTCCATGCATTCCAATTTTTTTACTCAGTTTTATTACTGTGCTGTTTCCTTTCATCGTGATTGTTTTTTTGCTTGTTTTTCTTTTTTATTCCTTCCCGGCAACTTAACCTCCAATACCAACGCCGACCGCGTGGCACGTGAAGTAACGCTGTTTTAATCTCGCCGGTATTTCTAATTTTCTATGATTGATGCAAACTTCTTAATTTTTTATTATTACGATATGGTCTGGGCCCATAACCCTTTGTATTTATATGGTTTAGTAAATAACATTCAACTATAGTCCGACACAACTACTATTGCATATGAGAAGCACGCGTGGTAGAATTACGCAGAACGCATATTTTGATATATGCACATAGACACCCCCTCTCACGCCGCACCGATTCCTCGCTAGGGCTCGCGGTTGCGTCATTCGAAGGTTGGCCCTCTTTGTGCTTCGCGCCAGTGCTGCTATATCGTGCAGGAATGATTGCTTAATATAACACTATAATTCATAATAAATGTAGATTATACTTTTTACGTATGATTTGATACTAAAATAATTAATAAAATTATCAATACTATTTACAAATAATTACTAAATAATAATTTATTTCATATTGAGTTTTCCTAGGTTCCCGTGTAACATTATAAGACTCGTTTATTACTAGTTATTTAATTTTTATACGATTTTCTATCAAAATAATTAAACGAATATAATTATTAATTAAAATGTTATAATAATAAAAAAAATTAAAAGTATGTTCGAGAAGTATTTTAAATAATGGCAACTATTACAATGTTTTTAATTATCTTAACTTAGCCGCGGAACGGCTAAGTTTTGTTGTATTTACATTATTTTGTTCGACTTTAGACATTGAGTGTTTTAATTTATTTGGATGTTGTTTAATATTAATTTTTATCATAAATCGGATTTCTAAACTCGTGATGAATGTGACATGTGATTACAGAGTATTTTTCTGAAATGTGTAACTATTGTGTGTCAGTATTTGAGTGTACTATCAAAACATACATTCTTTTAAGACATTTCAAACAAATGTTGAGTTTTTAATATTACTTATGATGTAAATATTAGTGGAAGTAAAAGGAGATTGCGTCGATGACGATGTTAAACTAATGTTAAATGTAAGTACCTATCTATCGTAGTTCAATATCGTTTTGTGTGTTAAAAATTTTGAGTATAATTTTGTGGGTGGTTCAATAACCTTGCATTATTTCGAAATAATTTCATAATAAAATAAAAGAAATAAAGTAGCATTTTATTGAACAATTTTAATAAGAGCTTTGAACGTTGTTTAGATTTATTATAAAAAATAGGTAATTGCGTGACAAAGAACGAGAAATATCGTTCTTTCTCGTTCGGTTATGTGTTTATGAATGAAAAGTAGAAGATCGGCAACGCTTAGTAGTAGTTTTTGTAGTAGTACGTGTATGTGTGCGTCACACGAAATAAAGGCTTGGATAAAAATCGTGAAATGAAAAAAAAATCCTACGTCTAAACTGTTGAGGTACCTTGATTAATTTCTTTTGCTTTGTGTTTGAAATATTTTACCCTATATGCAGTTTCAGTAAATGGAGCGCTGCCGCTTCCACCCTGTATAAGTATATCCTATAGTCTATTCATTTGGATTTGAGACAAAATGTAAGCAAACCTTCTTAAACCTTTATTGATAATATCGCATTTGTACGGATACGAATATTTTGGCCTCGTTTCTTTTACGTGTTAGAATACGCTAACAACAGCCACCGTCCGTATAGAAGATTTTTTTGATTGCTTTTACTTAACTTAACTTAGCTTCTTGCTGTATAGCGGCGTAGTCAGAGAAAATGGAGAGTCATACGCTACGATCTCTACATACCTGTTTCGCCTCGTCCACTCTCATCAACCTCTTCATACATGCCCTCCGGGGGGTCCTCATGCTTTTTACTTCCTCCATCAAAGATATTTGATACTATGTTTTCGAAGGTCAACCGAGGTTTCCCGCTCTTGTCGCGGTTGTACCGCTCACTTTTCCATCATAAATCATTTTTGCTGTTCTTTCATCGTTCACTCATTCGTTCGACGTGCCCAAACCAGCTGAGCACGTACTTCTTTGAGAATGAAGACATCCTCGCTAGTACCACAATATCTAGACAGACTTCCGACGTTCCGCATTGCGTAACGTCTTATCCCCATAAGTAGTAATCACTTCAAAAGCTTTAATAATTAATTGTACTTTTCAGGTGGGAATTCGGAGTAGACAGCCACGATATAAAGTTCTCAATAAAGAAAAGGGATCAAGACGGCAACGAAACTGTAGTCCACGACCCACGGAAAGTTCCAGGAGGACCGGTCGATGTTGGAATTTTACCTGTCACAGGACCCGCCACTTGTAAGAACGTTGTTTATTAATTGTTTTTATAGGAAGAACTCAGTATTAAGACACTCCATTCTCCGCCTTCTTAAAGTTTAAAAGTTAAAAAAAAAGATATGTAGCGCAGCGTTTGACTGTAAATAACACAGTTGTGGGTTCGATGTCCACTCGAAGGAGTGAATTAGTTTCATTTCATCGCTCTGACAAGAGGGGCCGTTCAAGTATTTCGTAAGCAGTTTTTTTGCAATTATTGATAATATCGAAAATTGAGCAGTGCTATTAAAAAATACATTTTCGTTCGTTCACAGATTCCGTAATTTTCGACAATAAACATTCATTCTTAAGAAGCAAAAAGATTTATTACAACATCATAATGACCGTACCTGAGCGAGATCTCAATATTAACGATAGTCCTGATGAAGACATTAACTAAATAACAACACAATAAAATCTGATATAAAAATACAAATTATTTATAATGATTATGATTATTATATTATTTAAAGAATAAAAATTGGTATATATTTGTATATTGTTCATATATTATAAATAAAAATATATTCTAGTGCAATTTCCATACATATATGTATATAACATAACCTGATGTTTTAGAGTATACAGGATGGAGTGTCAGCGCTGCTTTTACGTGAACAGCATATAGGGTAAAATATTTTAAACCCATACCTAAAGAAATTAATCAGCTGTTCTTGACAAATGACGTTTTATATTACAACAATAATTTTATGATTTATTTTGTGTAAAAAAATCACTTTTTATTTCTGGGAAAAAAAAATAATTGTATTTGGCTTTTATAGAGTAGTTAAAACTGTGGTTTCATTTAAAGTGGTGCTGACACTTCCAGCCTGTAATTAAAAAACCAGAATTATGAAAAATTTATGCTGAAATTGTATCATTTCTTAATTACTTATTATATAATCCGAAGTATAATGAAGAAATGTCTTATTAAAATAACAAAAAATATATACAGCTTAATAAATATACTTTTGCAATAAACAACGATCTCTGTCAAATAATAGACTTTGGTGCAGTACACAAATATGTATATGTTAAAGTAAAATATGTTTTATTGTATTGTATAGTATGTATGTATGTTGTATTATATTTTGAAAAAAAAAAACTGATGGTTTATAAAGATTTTTTATTTTTCTAGTACGCATTTAGTGTTTCACTTTATAAAGGACAAGATTATTTAAAAAAAAAGACAAATTAATTCATTAGTAAAATAAAACAAACAAAAACACGACGTTGAAATTAAAGACAAGTATAACATACCCTTTAAAATGGTATATATAACCTTTAAAGTTTAATCAATAATTTGTTCAAATATGTGCGTAAGAATCCTCCATAAAGCGTTTAAGTATTTTTTTTTATAAATAAGTTTATTTAAGTTAGAAGGCGAAGCATACTCTGTGATATATTATGGTGTGGTTTTATGGATTTCTTTGATTTTGTTCATGTACATTTTTTTCTAAATAATAAGCAAATACATATTTTTTTAATAATTATTATATTGAAGTATAATAATTATTTAAAAAAACACGTACAAAACGTGTTTCGTTTCATTATTAATGTTTTTCGTACTTATGTTAGTAAGTGATATTTTTTATTTTCACTTTATTGAGTAAACTTTTTGCAAACAATGATTGATCTATATCTTTTTTTAAATGAACTGGTAAGGGTTTTTCTCTATTAGTTTTAAGAATTTACATGAACAATTAATTTAGTACAATTATAATATGTTGTATAGTTAATTATATAGATTAATATAAAATGCGTGTTATATAATTTCTTTTTATTCCACAAAATGATAAAATGTAATGAATTTAAGTAAATCTTAGTAAAATGTAATGAATCTGAGTAGGGCATTATAATGATAAACGGAATTTCATAAAATAAAATGTATATTTATATATTTTCTTTTTGGGGTGAAGTGCAAAATTCAACTAGTACTAGTTGTTTTATAATAATTATACGCGCTTTTCTAATATATACGATAAAAAGTTTTGTTATGAATAGAGATTACTTATTATTCAATGATTTAATACTGAATACAGTTTTATAGAATAAGAATAATATTGAATAAAAGTATCTACTTTCATTCTTCTTTTCTTTCATAAATTGTACAAATAAAAAAATGTTTTTGTCTATGTTTATAAAAAAAAGTAAAATTTGAGATTCATAAACGTATTCAATTAATTATATCTTGGTCTGCCCGCACACGTACAATAATATTGTCAATATTGCGATTATTGCGCGTGTGCGGCCGGTAATTCGATATTGTTGAAGATTTTTTAGAAATTTTGTCATCTCGGGAAGGCAAGGTCATTCAAGTAATCAATAATATTGTCGTGTGCGGGCGCGTGGCAATATTTTAGTTGAAAAGACTAAAGGAGGCGAACATTTATGCATTTTAATCAAGATGGGCGATGAAAACAATGTAAACATCGAAAATAATGTTGATATGACTACTCCCACGAAAAAACTATTGAAGCAAATCGCGATAAAGTTAAGAAAAATTATGCGCTAAAAAAGCTGCTGGATATTTACAAAATATTTTAACCAAATAGAGATCATATTTTTTGAAAGCGACTATCTCTCATCTTTGTGTAATTTTTTTAAAATTGGCTTCACGCTGTATCCCGCACAGCAGAATAGACAGAGGAAAACTTTTAATAAGACAAGTTGACTGAGTTCCCTCTGCCTATTCCGTTGGGTGCAGCATACAGAGTGAAGCTAATCTTATAGTAACAGAAGATGATTTTAAAACTTATATGAGGATAAGAGATAGCCGCTTTCAAAAAATCTAATTGGTTAGATTTTTTTGTAAAAATCTAGCAGCTTTTTTAGCTCGCTATTTTTCTTAACTTTATCGCAATATGCTTCAATTGGAGTATTCCACAGCTCTGGATAAGTTTCCCATGTTTTAATAAACTCTATTAAATATTATTTTTCCGTGGGAGCTGGAGCTGGGAGACTATTTTCGTCGCCCATCTTTATTAAAAAGCAGGAGCGTACGCCTCCTTTGATATATTTTTTTCAACTAAATATTGCCGCGCGCCCACACTTTTCAATAATATCGACAATAACCCTGCCACCTCCAATATTGGGTGGCAAAATCAGAATTTCTAGAAATCCACAATGATATTATGAACAATATTTGCTTTATTGATAACATTATTGTACGTTTGTGGCCAGGCTTACATTAAAAAAATTGACAATACTCTATAAAATGTTTCTGACAAGTAAATAGAATTAATTACACTTTCATATGTTTTGCTAAATTATCAAATATTTTATACGTAGTTAGTTATGAAGAAATAAATGAAGAATTTATGAAAGTTTGTAGTTTTTGAAGAATCATTCAACATATTTTCTGGTTGTTTATATTTAACTCCTGTTTATAACTCAAACAACATTATTGATTGTAATAATGATTGCAATTTTTTTATATATAATAAATGAATAAAAATCAGCTTCATGCTGTATCCCGCACACAGCAGGGTAGGCAGAGGGAACCTAGTGTTAAGACACTCCGTTCGCCACTTTCTGCCGAATTCTGGAGTCATTGCGTGTTGAGT
The DNA here is from genome assembly GCA_013403705.1 of Heliconius hermathena. Lineage (NCBI taxonomy): Eukaryota > Metazoa > Arthropoda > Insecta > Lepidoptera > Nymphalidae > Heliconius > Heliconius hermathena. The sequence goes on from JAAIXJ010000095.1 coordinate 115,211, forward strand.
GGCAGAACTCAACGCAGCTCTTAACCTCGGCACCAGGGCAAAGAAATGGAAATATAAATTTAAGTAAATATTTCATCTCCTCGAATGGGGATCGAACCCACAACCAGTCGGTTTTACAGTCGCACCTCGTGCCGCTGCGCCACGACCGACCTCAAGTTGTACCGGCCTAATGTTGTGTTCATAATTGAAAATAATAAACGTCTTCTAAGAATCTTCACACATCTGTTTTGTTAGAGGCATGGCTCATGAGGCCTGACTATAAATTAAGGTTATGGGTTCGGTTCGGGTTGGGTTTAGTTCGATATCCAATATCTTGAAAATTGGACGAAGAGAAAATGTCTCTTAATAATAACTTCTCTATGCTTATACGCTAAGCGCGGCATGTAATGTGAACCTAAAATGTTTTTGTTTTTTCACTTTTGTTCCGACAACACATGCTTAAAAACACTTTTCAGTTTATTTCATGAAAATAATGGAAAAATAAAAATGCAATAGATAATGGAAAAATATTCGATTATACAAGGAAAAAATATTAATCCATTTGTTTTCCTCATACTATCAATGTGGTATCTAGTTCAGATAATTGATTTGTAAATAAAACAAATTTAATTGTAAAAAAATATTCATTTAAGGATTATTTTCTTATATTAGTATAAATGTTTGCACAATTATGTATGTGCGACAGAATACAAAATTAGAGCATGGTTTACTTTATGTGAATAAGTTTATACTTAATTTTCCTATTGGTGATTTGTTTAACGATTAAATGCATAGAGTCCCAAAAACGAATCAATAACTTTTTGCGCGGATATCCGACAACAGTTTTGATATCGATACATTTGGATGAATGGCAGTCATTCCTTTGTCCATTGACTTATCAAAAATTAACTAAAATAATGACATTTCACTTCAATATTTGTATCTTTCTGTCGTTATACCAATTGGCGCGCATTTTTGATAGCGGATTCATTTACGTACTTTTGGAAGTGGATTATTTAGAAATATTTTGGTGTATTCGTTAAACAAAAAATATTTTCTAAAGGTAAGGCTCTTATTTATTAATTTGCTAGTACTTTTGTCCATATTCCGTAACTATCATGTGTATGGAGGGCTTATTTTGTGTTGATGCAAAAATGGGACAACATGCACTAATGGTATAACTACGACATGTATTTAGTACTATGCTTCTTTTTTTGATTTGTTGGTTTTGTTTTGGTGTGGTATGCATGTGGTCTATAATTTTGTTATAGATATGTCTGAAAATAACCGGATAGACGACGACGTTGAATTTTGGTTGCGGCAGTTGGAAGATGGCGCTATTTCTGAAGATGATTTGGAATCAGATGGCGATGATCTCGATTTTTATCCTACCCAACAAGATTTGTTAGATATTTTGGAAAGTGATGATGACGGCGCTGCGGGCAATAATAATACTCAAAACGACGAAGTTCTTCCCGATCCTCCTTTGATTGTAGACGATGCTCTACCATCAAATAGTTGTATTATACCCATGCAAACCTTAGATATTCAGAGACTGATATGGAAAAGACAGCCGATGATATATAATGAAAATCTAACTACATTTCGTGGCTCAGAAGATTATCCTGAATGTGTGATAAATTCTTCAGACACCGTTTCAGTATTTTTCATATTTTTTCACTGAAGAGTTTTTAGTACATATTGTAAGCGAGACAAACAGGTACGCTGTACAAACTAAACCTAATCTGCCCGAAGTTATTACACTAGGAGAATTGAGGAAGTATTTAGGAATATTGATTTACATGAGCGTTTACCATTATCCTAGTGTACGTAGTTATTGGGCTAACAAGTATGGGTTTGAGGCGATAATAAAAGCGATGCCTGTCAATAAATTTGAGAAAATAAGACGTGTTCTTCACTTCAATGATAATAATAATCATTTACCAATAGACCATCCCCAGCATGACCGACTTCATAAACTTCGTCCAATAATAGATCGTCGCAATAATAAACTCTTGGGTTCTTTACAAATCGGTTGAGACCAAAAAGGGATTTGAACCGAGAAAACTCATGAATCTGGCAGAGCTTAGGACAGAGCTTGCTGATGTACTATGTACTTATGGTGCCGTGAGTCAACCCACTAGAGGACGTCCAAGTAACAGTAGTATCGATGCCGCAGGACCTCAAGAAAAAAGAAAAAAAGGATGCCAAGTTTTACCGGCTGTTGACGTTCGTCGTGATAATCTTGGTCACAACCAAGTAAAAACTGAAAGTCGCATGAGATGCATGAGGCCTGGATGTAAGCTGCAAAGTTTTATAAAATGCACAAAATGCAATGTATTTCTTTGTTCCAAGAAAGGAAACGACTGCTTCAATCTCTTTCATACCGACTAAAGAATTTTTATGTCTATTTTGCATAGTGTACCAAAAATGAATCATTAATATTTTTCAATAAAAACCCTATAAGATATGACTTATAATTTTTTAAAATATTTTTCCCGACTTCCACTCATTTCAAATATTATAACCCTATTTTTTAAATAAAATTCCTTAATTCATGCATTTAAGGGTTAAGTACCAATAGACATTGTTTGATACATTGCTTTTGTTTTGTTTTACATATACACAACTCATGTTCTGTTAAATGTATCTCAGGTTTAGTACTGTATCCCTATTCAGTTTAAGAGCAAACAAATTATTATTTTATATGTTTTATGAGACATTGCTGTACTTTATTAATTTGTTATCACTAAGTTATATATGGATATATGTGATTAAAACCTACAACGGTAGAATGCATCCAGATATACAAAACAACACATTCCACCATTACTTAACTTTTATTTTACACTTTTTATTTCATTAGAACATATGAAATAAAAAGTGGAAAAATAATAAAGAAAAAATATTTACTAAATTAACCATATTTTAATAACTTTAACTTATCAGCTTATTCACAATTTAAAAATCTATGTGAAATATAAAAACATGGTATAAATAACTAATCATCTTCTTCAAAAAGCATTTGCAACAAGTCTCGTTGACTGCACTGACTGCCTTCCAGCCTTTGTACACCTTTCCATTTAATCAGTGTTGGTATTACCATTAGTTTCGTTCGACTGTCTGTCCTGAATGGACATGCTCTATCTTTCCAACTGAAATATAAATGTAATTTTGTTAATAAACATACATGAGAAAACTACTTTGAAACGACCAGAGCTGCAGGGGCACAAGCATGCTACTGTAAACACAACTGATTTGTGTGTTCAATGTCCGTTGAGGGAAATACAATAGTGAATATTTTCATTTCCTCGCTCTGTTAACGAGACAATGTTGAAACGAGACAGGGTTGAGTTCCGCAACTAAACAAGCAATGCCTCCAAAATTCGGTGGAAAGTAGGCAACAGCAGTATCTTAAACAGAACATAGGATCTTAATTCCTAACACTAAATTCTCATGTTCCCTCTGCCTACTCTGCTATGTACTGGGTAAAGTAGTGTTAGTAACAATGGTATAACTTTTTTGTGGTCTAAGTATTTGGCAAATAGCATAGTAGCCAAAGCTCATCTCAAATTCCGAATTAAATTCCAAACATTGTGTGCTGGCAGACTGCAACACCGTATGTAGGATAGGCATGAAAATAGTTTCACTACCAATTATTTCAATACTAGTAACAAGTCATGACCGACGATTGTTCTGAAGTTAGCCCAGCTACGCAGCAAATTTGCTTTTAAGATTTTTTTCTACTTTTGATTATTAATTATTTTCCCAATTGTACAATGCACAAAAATTAGAAAGCCTAACTTCAGGGCGGGCACATTTTAAGATAAAATAGAAATATATCTAAGCTATTCCAATTATTATATTATGATAATATTAATGGATTTATCATTACTTTGCATTGTAATACATATATCTATTTTTGATAAAACATGTGGTAACATTTTGATAACACTGAACAATGCATGATTAGGCAAAGTAACTTATAGATATGAAATAAAAAATTGAAACTAAATAATATCTATATTTTATACACAAATTACAAATATACTCACTATTCACGATCACCAACATCAACATACACAAATATAGCATTTTTCTGCAACTCACTTAAATAGGCTTTTAGTGCTGGTTCAACTGAAAATCAAAAAAATATAGAGTTCAGACTAACTGCCATTTAATTATTAAATAAAAAAGATACATATAAAATAAGTTTATAACTTAATATATTGTAGGTGAATGCCAGCACTTGAAGGCTCATTTCTCACAATGGGAAAATTAATTATTTTCATTTCTTTACCCTGCTGAAAAAAGAGAGGAGCAGCATTTACTTTAACATTGGGTGGTGTTTGGTTGATATACATCAGTAAAAAACTTATCAAAACAGATAATGTATTACAATGTTATATTTTGAATGTTCCCACCCAATTGACAATATATACACCAACTTCTTCCATTTTCTTTTTTACTACCCGTAAAAAATAAGTAAATATTCCTTTTTGTTTTAACATTTTCAATATAATTTGTGAATTCTTCATAATTGTTTAATGTAAGGATTTCAATTTTTGGCTTAGGCATTTCACTGTCATAAGTATTCATAAAAATAGTAAATATGTTAACTATAGAAATATATTTAATTTAAAAATGACAAATGTCATAAGTTTTTTCTTATACTGTTATCAATAAAATAAGCTAGACGTGTATACTTTACTTACTTATTTTCGATGTAAATAATTAAAACAAAGTTCATTACAGGTCAAAAAAGTGTCTTTTTTATAGTAAAATAAATATTCATTAAAAATAACAAATTTATAATATATATAACTTTTATAGTACTCAAGCATCAATTTTTACTCATTTATATTTAGTAATTTGGTAAATGTTATCAATAACTAACTTAATCAAATTATCAAATACTATCACACTTACCTTCAACACAATCAGGACACCAGCTATTGCCATTCGGTAATTTTGAGCCACTAAAGTAAAATATAACAGGTGGACCATTGGGATCAATATTCTCCGTAAAATTTGCAAAATCATCAAATCCTTTTATTTCTATTTGATTAACCATTTTACACGTAGTTAGATTAAATATATATTTTAGTCTTCAGAATATATATCTGTATTTTATATCATCTACGTTTACTTGGAAGCGATTGACTCATATAATGTAATAATAAAGCATAAGTTACTATTATAAATTATATCCTTTATCTTGAATTAAACATACTTGGATAATAAATGTCAATTGTCATTTTTCAAATGCCGCTACGTCATGCGTAATTGCAGATGTAAACAGATTGACGACTGTTACAGATAGAAAAAAATGTCTTGTGTTAATTTTATTGCAAATATCGCAAACGTTAAGATACCGTACAATGAACCACGATATTCATAAAAAAATAATATACAACAAAATTATGTTTTTGTTTGGAATAAAAGGAGAAAAACACAGTTACTTATGAACTTATTTTTTTATTAGTTAGCTGTTGTTAAAAACTATCTATGGTTATAAACCTTAAGAAATTATTAATTAACTTAAATTGTTTTTAAGAGAAACAAACATTCAATTAATATAAGTCGACAAAAGACAAAAAATGCAACATATAATAAAATTATAATGTTGAAAACCACTTGTATCTTTTGTAAAATATTCTCAATTAAATAACATGCGTTGAAAGGAAAAGTCAACGGTCACCATGACAGTTACTTCAATCTTCAATTTGAAAAAGTTTTGTTTGCGCTGTGCAATGTTTTCCTTTATCGAGTTATATTTATCTTATTAAAAATGGATTCATCGTTTAAAAAACAATCTGCTATGCAGCCCAAAACTCTAGCAGAATTATTACCTGGACTTGGCAGTTTGTTTTTATTTACTTAACTCATTGAAATAGTCAAACTTTTTGTTTGTTTCATTAATACTAATATTAATAAACTTTACAAATATATTTTTAATGTAAATTAGTAGTCTACATCTATATAAACGTATGCTATTCTCTTTCTTAGGTATCCTTTCGGTAGATACAGTTATTACAAACACTGCTAGAAAACAATCACGACAAACTATACTACCACGTACTGCAGAAAAAATGATGAAGCCCTTGACTTTAGCAGAGATGCGGGGTGAATTATTAGGTATTATTTTTTTTTAGATTCTTTAGATAGATATTTCATTTAATATCTATATATGATCTCTATACGTTAAATTACAGCTTTAAAGCCCTTATCACCTAGAAGACCATCACAGCAAGACATGTCTACAAAAAAAAAGGGCTGGAACTCATCAGTGAAAGTTGTTAACAAAACAAAAAGTCACACATCAGAAGGACAAATGAAACATAATTCTGTTAGAAAAGTCCTCAATTTCCAATCTAAAACCAAGGTTTGCGTTGTATTTTATTAAAATTATATAAATTCAGCTATCCAGCCATATTATAAGGCCTTTGTGGCACCATCATTTATCACTTCGTTATATCAACTATTTTAATTACCTCAGATCATGGAATTAAATTATTTCATTCTACATACAATTCATTGAAAGCACATAATGGGTGTATATTTATAGGTTTTCTCTGCATATCCTGCTAAATGTGGGCAAAAAATATGTAATATAATTTTTTTTTATGAAAAACCCATTTATATCTGTACATGAAATAATTTATATATCATTTCTTATACAGACGCCCAACCCGAGAGCAACTACTATAATGAATACAGAAACACCTAAATTTCCGAAACCAGAATTTAGAGCTAAAAAGTCTCTTCACATACAAAGTAAGTAAATACATTTTGTTTTATTATTAATTTGTAAAGTGTCTTAATTTCATATATTATATATATTAAAAAAAACTATGACTGCTTGGTTTTTATAGAGAAACACTTTTATTCTTTTGTTCAATCCTCATATGAGGAAATAAATTATTCTTCTTTATTCCTTTGATCTACTAGTAGATAAAGTAATGTCGAAAATTCAAGCAGAAACTAATGAATAAAGTGTGTATTTTTTAGCTCCATACTGTGTCCCAAGCATAGTATGGTAGAAGAAATCTAGTTGAAAGATACTCCATTTCCTTTAAGTCACATGCTTTTCACACTTACTGCTGAATTATGAAGGCATTGCGTGTTGAGTGGCGTAACTCAACGCCGGGATTTACAATGTTACCTGTTATCAGGGCGCGGAAATGAAAATATTAAATATTTCACTTAGGAATTGAACCCTCTACATGTCACTATTACACTCATACACTTGTGCCCTGCACCACAACTGTCCTAAATGGAGGATGAAAAAAAATCAACATAATCCTAATTTTAAAACCTTAATCTTTCTGTTCATTCCAAATGTTAATAATTCAATTGATTAAGTAAAAGATCAATATTTTTATTATTTATATTAATAAAAAACATTTTTACAGATAAAACAAATGTAAGAATCAGTGGTGTATGTAACATACCTGAAACTCCTGTTATAACAAATAAACTAGTAAAAAACAGATTTACAATGCAGCATAATTTTAACAAGGAGAATAATTCATACATGTCTAATGTAAATAAAAAGAAAATGGCATCTCCTAAACCCAATTTTAACATAAATCCTTTGATACCTGACACACCTATTTCTAACATGTCGTTCAAATCAAGTAGTGATGCAAGTTTTTTACAAAAAGAAAAAGAAATTAATGATGTTGAAGAAAAAATTAAAGTGTTAGCAGAAAAACCGATTTTGGAAAATATAGCCGAAATTTCTCCACCAGTTTCAACTCCTTTCAAAGAATATAGGAATGTTAAAGATTTTTTCAATAACAGTAATGAAAATTCTGTACTCTATAATGATACTATAATGTCTTTTAATAAAGATACTGAACATAAGGACAGAAGAGACGAAAGCGTTATAGTTTCTTTATGCGATCTTCTCAATAAAGCTACAGTCAATTCAAGTGATTCTACAGGATTAAGTGATTTACTAGATATTGAGAAACAAACAGAAAATAATATAAATATGATCGAAAACGGCATCAGAACATTACAAAATATCAAGGAAGCCCAAGTAAAATCATTACAATATGTCAAAAAATTAATCAATGAGAAAAGGGCGAAAAAGATTTCAGAGACCGAAAATGATACTACAGTAGTTGCTGTTAAAAAAACCGTTTTTACTTCAGAACAAATAAGTCCAAAGAGTCAGGTGTTGAGAGCGTCAGTAATACAAAATAAATCGCCATCTTATAAAATACCTAAAAAGAACTTATGTTGGAGAAAAAAAGTTTTTCACAAATCAATGCCAGATATGGCCAATGATCAGAAAACACCAGAAAAAAATGATAAAGCTCTCAACATGTATATGCAAATAAAAGAGAAAATGAACTTTTTAAACACGCCTCTAGTAAAACATCGTAATAATCAAGCTGTAAACACTCCGACAGCGACATCACATAATTTGAAAATGCAGCTTGATAAACTTTATAATGCAAGCTAAGAATTAATGTTTTTCTCAATAGACCAAATTCACTGGGCTATTATTCTTGCAATAACTAAAATAAAAATATCGTGTTTGCAAGGAACTTTAGTAAAATTTTAATAATAATAAATTAATAAAATAATAAATATATGAATATGTTGACACAGTGCATTATGAGAAAATATATTTATTGATGAAGTATATTATAACTATATTACTAATATATTAACTAACATGTTTACTTTTAAACCAAAAACGCTACTGGTTAGCATAATTTAATAATATAACTTGATTTCACTTTGAACTGATCTTACACATTTTTTTGTTGTGAGAATTTTTGCTTATAATGTTTGTATTATAATATGTAAATAATTGTAAAATTTTACTGTATTAAAAGATTTTGACTTATTTATTTTATTATTTGTTCATAACAGTATTGGCAGAACCATTACAAAACCGGAGACTGTCGCTCTAGATCGCCCTCATAAGCCTAATTATGAGGGCCTCATTAATTTTATAATAAATTGAAAATATTTATTCTCCATACACTTTTGTGTATGGAGAATAAATATTTTCTTTTATTTTAAAGCTTGCATTATATCTTTTGATATAAAAAAGATAATGATTTCAAAGTAAAGGCCGGTTGTGGCACAAGGGCACAAAGTGTGACTGTAAATCCACTGGTTATGGATTCGATTCCCACTTGAGAAGATAAAATATTTACTGACAATTATATTTTCATTTCTTCGCTCTAGTGTCGAGGCAAAGCGCGGCGTTGAGTTTTAACACGCATGCAATGCCTCCAGAACTCGGCGGAAAGTGGGGAACGGTGTGTCTTAACAGTAGGTTCCCTTTGCCTACCCTGCTGTGTGCGGGATACAGCGTGAAGCTGATTTAATTTAATTTCAATTTTTGATTTCAAGTTAATAAATGTAAGAAGATTGATGGAACAGAAGATGAAGAAATTATTTGATGGAATAGATAATATTATAGCAAATACCATGGGCCACATCTGGAACTTATTTAGATAAAACTTACACTGGAAAACTGTACGAGCTATAGAGCTATCAGTTTGATTAGCTTGCTTGAAACGTAGTATGTTAAAATCTTAGCGAGAATGATACAAGAAAAATAAAAAAAGGAAAGGTTGTTTTGTTGTAGTAGGCAAAAAGCAAAAAGAAAATATTAAAGGCATAATGTGAACGGACAATTGCTAAAGGCGGTAAAGTCTCATAGAGAACTCCGGACCCGTGTGTGAATAAGAATTTGGTTGGATAAAAGAAATAGTATTTTATTTTACTAGCCTGTATGTAGTGTTTGCTTTATTAACCTTTATCGTATTTTTCGTGGCCGCATCTAATCTAAATATTTTTTTCTTTTTGTAGTATATTTTGAATTTTACTTTGTTATGTACCTATTATACCGAAGTTTTATTATATTCGATATTGCACCGATACTATATTCGAAAAACGTATATTTTTCATTAAAGGTCAGGCTTTTTCTAGTAACAGCATTTTCTGATACATAAGTATATGAATGGATAATATCGACTGAGACTTATCGAACTGAACGAAAAAATCTAACAAAAATTAATATTATATGGTTGAACTCGGATTAAAACAAAAAATATAAACATCTATATATTAAATTGTGCAAATACTGTCGGTGAAAACGAGAAAAAAAATGCCAACACTATTGCTCATTTCTGGGGAGCCCTCTTGTCCGTTGGGGCACCGGGCAGACAGTCCCACACGCAATTTTCAATACAACGCGTTGAGTGGCGGCACCCAACTTATTATTAGACTACTAATGAAAATAATGAATTTCCCGATTTGACATCGAACTCATAACTGTCGTATCTACAGTTTACAGACGCTATTCTAATCATACATTTATTGTTATCAATCAATCAGCTTCACGCTGTATCCCGCACACAGCAGAGTAGGCAGAGGGAACCTAGTGTTAAGACACTTTGTTCCCCACTTTCTGCCGAATTCTGGAGGCATTGCGTGTTGAGTGGCAGAACTCAACGCCGCGCTTTGCCTCGACACCACAGCGAAGAAATGGAAATATAAATTTAAGTAAATATTTCATCTCCTCGAGTGGGGATCGAACCCACAACCAGTCGGTTTTACAGTCGCACTTTGTGCCGCTGCGATACGACTGGCCTCAATCATTTATTTTTTATTGTTATCATATTTATGATATAAGTCTTGTGCATTCTATTTCTCAATTAGGGGATACATCGCCATTTTTTCCATTCAACAGTTGGTATAGTCCGTCTAAACTCTTATTGATAATCGGAGGTACTCGCGTAAAATTGCGCAGAATACGTATACGCAGAAAACGTTCGATCAGTGTTACCCTGTTATGTTGTTTTACCCCACGCTCAGCAAATCATAATTGAATGATAATTAAAATATCTGATCATCTTTATGTTCTATATGTATACAAAACGAACATTTTATGAGGATATCTAAATATTGAAAAAAAAATCAGCAGTTCCATACATCGTTGTCGAGAATATAATCGAGACTAGCCTGAAAAGTTTTTTTTTTAAGTAATGAACAGGAGTCATTTCAAACTAAACTAAACTAAACTTCTGCTTATATAACTAATAAAACATGATATTTATGTATATATTATATACACCTATGTACAACATAAATATTCAGTATGCGTAATACACAGTACTATACAATATGGATAAAGAATTATCTGGCAATATTTAAACTTGTTAAAGATTATATTAAAAAAAATATTGGGTAATTATAAAAATCTGTTTTGAGGTACAAAAAATTAAAGTCTGGTATCCCTTTGCCAATAGTGTTACGGTGCGTCAGTGTGACCGCTACGTCCTTACAGAAAATTCGTACCCACACATCCTTATAAGTACAATCGAGCTCACACGCTATATATATATATATATATATATATATATATATATATATATATATATATATATATATATATATATATACCGTCAACGCCATTCCAATATGATTAAGGCCTCGATGACATTTCTTTCTCGTGCAACGAAAGATCCAGAACATTGTCTACAACTACTACTGAACTGTAGACGTGATTCGGTATCCATTGGGTACAAAACTATTTTTAATTTTCGCTATTAATACATATTTTTATGATACTCAACAGTGTCATTTCAGCTTTAAATATTAATAGTGTATTTAGTACAAAAGCAGCACCTGAATCGGTATATACTATGGCGACTCGTTGTATTTTTAAATATTTATCTGTACACCATCCGTGGCCGTCACCTTAATCTTTCTAAGAAGTGAGTGACGGATCTATATTTGTCGCATCTGTCGTAATAGATCTTCCTTCTTGTGGATATTTGCTTAGTTTTTTTAAATATTTTATGTATCTGTAGTAACTATATGTATTTTTTTTAATAATTCAAGCAAAGTTTAGTCTTAATTTTTACCTATTTTGATTTTATTTTCATTTTACTGCTAATAATTTTTGTAAATGAACACTGTAGCTGAACGCCATTCCTTTTAATTTTTGCTTTTATATTTAACATTTTATTTATTTAAATTTTATTTTTTACAATTTTTTTGCATGTTTTATTATTTTTATTATTTTATGTAAAACCATATTAAAGGTACTTTTTCAATTTTACTTTTTTATTGAATTTGGATTGATGAAGACTTGGATGTGGCCCCATTATAATAATTACAATTCAGTACTTTATTAAAATTTTAAATTTGCTTATCCATAACTTGATTTTGCATGTTGCTTAATCTAACACACTAATTATTATATAATAATATTACTAGATAAATATGCTTTACTGCGCTATTTTGTATATATGACGCTATCATATAATAATATATTAATATTTCATAGTATTGAACTAACAGCGTTGCGCTCGACTGTACCGTAGTGGTGTGACCGCCCCGCCACACGCCGCACCGATTCCCCGCGAGCCCTAGCGGGGAATCGGTGCAGCGTGAGAGGGCGTCTATGTGCAGATATCAAAATACGCGTTCTGCGCAATTCTACCGCGCGTGCTTCCCATATGCAATACCGGTTATGTCGGACTATAGCAAATGACGTCGTTTATTTTGCTTGTTTTCGTAGTTGGTATATAGCTGCAGTTTACTATAATATAATGACATTGACATAAGTGACAACTTCTTGATAACATATTTTTTAATTGTTATTTCGCTTAAGACTGTTCTTTATAGTTACTAATTTATAAGAAACACAAATTGTTATAGAACAACATATAAATCATAATTTGATAAGTGATAACGTTATCAAGTTAAACATTAAAGATTAGCGTCATTTACTTCTCTTCACAACAGATAAATATAAGAAAAGGACTGTTTTGTGTAATAATAAAAGTAGGTAAATTTGAAAATGGCATTATCTAAGCCTATAATGAATTTTGTGGCTTCATACTTACAGAATCTATATCTGCATCCTATAAAAACGAAAGCTGTTACAAGGTACGTAGATTATTAGAATATATTTGGTGTTTTAATATATTCAACAACAAAGTACAAAGTGCAATTTTATGCGAATATAAAAATATATCTTCAGCTGTGTCGTGGGGTCAGCGGGTAGCATTGCATCGCAATTGGTGGCCGGTCAAAAGATCCGCCTTGACCCTGTCTTAGCATTTGGATTATATGGGTAAAGTACTTTAATACAATTCTTTACATAGCAATATTAATTTTATTAAGTCGAGTTTACATAGAAGCAATTCTATGACTGGCTTCTAGGACATTACTGCTGAGAAAAGCTGACAAGTCAAAAGTTGCTCTATTCAATAGCAAAGTTACAATTTTACAATACTTGCTTTTCTGCAGTAAAATTAAATATTATTTGTACACATTTTTATCCTGGAAATATTCTCAAAGTATTTATATAAATGTTAAGTATAGTAATAAAGTTATTCAACATAAATATCTTTCACCAGGTTAATATTTGGTGGAACTATACCTCATTACTTCTATGAATTTATAGAGAGAGTATTTCCACATAAAACATCAGCTTTTCCATTAGCAAAGAAGCTTCTGTTTGAAAGACTGATTTTTGCACCATTCATGCAAGCATTTTCTTTATATACTCTGGCAAGATTTGAAGGCAAGAACCATGCAGCTGCACTAAAACAATTAAATGCTTTATACTTAACCGTGTTAGAAGCCAATTGGAAATGGCTTACGCTATTCCAGATTATAAATATGGCATTTATTCCTCCCATGGTAAGTTAACAGTTATATTTTGATATGATTAGTGTTAATTCTTACACATTTACCTTTTTACAAAGTCAATAAACTATTAGGGAGTATTATATGATAATTTATATAAATAGAAGCTTTCATTAAAGTTAGTGATAATTATAACTGACATTGATATATGGTGTTTTATTTCTTATCAATTAAACACTTATAGCTATCCATATAAGGCATTATATATATTACATTAAATATGAGACTGTTGAGGTGCAATGGATCAGTGTTTGAATGTAACTGCCATGGTTGCAAGTTCAGTTCACCACTCAAAATACAATGTCTCACAATTACATGGAAAGCAGAGAATGAAATAACATGATACTAGGTTTTATGTTTATCCTTGCTATAAGCAGAACCAGTGAAAAGCTGAAAAGAAAATAATAAGTAATTATGTAACTTATGAACTTACAAAGTTCCATGTTTTTTTTAATAGTATTTCCTATGACTAATATACATTTGAAAAACAATTTTTTTTCCTCATTTCAGCTCAGAGTGTTGTTTATGAATCTTGTTGGTTTTGGATGGGTTATATTTGTCGCTTCTAAGAGACGACAACAGAGTCAAAAGAAACAATAAAGGAAAAATATGTATATAATAAATATTACACAGTTCTGGTGATGGATAAGAATTTATGATTTAATTAATGGTAGTCAACATTACATTTGTGGGACTACTTATCTGATAAATTTTTTTTGTTATTTATAATATTTAGTAAATGAAATTTATAAAGTGCTTTTAAACATATATAAGTGAAATGTATTAAATTTTGTTTACATATTATCATGAAAACATAAACATGTTTGGATCCAGTCCTCTGTATTTAAATGTTTTCTAAAAAATATCTATCTTCAGTGTATTATAGTAACTTGTTAAATATATTTTATTCACAAGTCTTTATAACTTGCTTAAGTGTAAGGGTAAGCATATTGGATCCTTTACATTCCTATTTTATATAATTATTAAGGAATATGAGAAAAAAAATGTGTTATTGTTAGATATTTTATTTGACAACAGCAAAAACTTATGAAACTTTATATTTGTATAATTAACGGCCAAAGGTCAAATTTGTTTGTAAAACATAAATTGGTCTATTTTAAATTTTTACTTTTATAATAAATATAATTTTTCTTATCATGACTTTTATTCTAATATCATTGTTTTTTTTTCTAATTATTACTTTGATATATTAAAATATAGTTAGTAAACTTATTTATATTAAATTAAAACTTAAGATACTTATGAGTATTCTATTTAAAATGCAATATTGCAGAATGTCTCGTCAGTTATAATACCTATACTTTGAAATGTTATTTGTGAAATAAAAGTTTAAAATTAAACATTTACTACATATTTTCATATTATATCTTCGCTGATATATGATTTTTAAGAGTACAATCATTTAATATTATAATAATATCATTTTTCAATTTTTTAAGATCACCAATTATTGTTTTCACTCTACTAAAACATAAATAAAACAAAAAACGACTAGAAGTATTTCTAAATAAATTAGTGTAAATAAGTTATGTTACAATAAATAAATATTATTGCACTTAAGTTTAATTAGGGAAATAGCATATTGAAGTACAGGTCATTAATAAATAATAAAATAAATTATCAACAAAAGTAAAAATAAATAAACAAAGACTAGTAATGTTTCTTTTCGACTAGAACATCTTATTAGTTTTCCATTTAAAATGTTTAAAAAATAAATAGTACTTAGGGAAACTATTTACACAAATCTTTGTATAAAGATCCATTAAAAGATGACTAGAGAACATCTAAATGTTAAATTTACCTACTTAAAAACTAAATAAATACACTTTTAAACAATACATCTTTTTTATAAATCGGATATTTTATGTACTGGGCCATCTTTTGTTTTCAATATGGAACAAAAAAATAAGTAATTTGCTTTAGACATATTATTTTGAACATTTGTAGAACTATTTAAAATTAATATTTGTTCTAAATTCAAGTTCCAAAAGATATTCCAAATTTATAAATATTAGCCGTGTAATAAGCGAAGTCAATACATTGAACAGCCTACTACGTTTAACAGGTTATAAAAACTAAATTCCATTTAAACATTAAGAAATTAAGTAATGGAATGCTTATTTTTAATTTGTTAGAATGTTTAAATAAGGAAAATTTAAATTACGAATAAATATAGAAAAAAAATTATAAAATCTCAAAAATCACGTGAATAGGCTGCCTTATCGTCATTAATATTGTCATTTTTTTTTATTCACGTTCAGGGTGCGGAGATCTCGACCAGCTTCTTTGCGAGGATGCACTGCTGTAGTAGCTTCCTGTCGACGGTGTGGAAGGTGTCGGCCGTCGGTAGGGAATGGGACGTTTTCGAGCACTGTTATTTTGTTAGTTACCGTATTAGTGTTATAGCATGTTTATAAATGATTTAGTAATTGAACATGCTATTTAAAATGTAAATATATAAGTTGAAATTAATACAGTTTTATTATTATTATTATTTTAGTAATATTACGCATTAATCTTATAAAAAAAGACTTGTTTTGTAGTTAGATTATATCTTAAGCTCATGCAGACTGAAAAGAAAATTACTATATCATTATGACAAGCTTACCTTCAAACATGCTCTATTTACGGTGTAATGTGGCGAAACAAGGTCTACCATGCAAAAAAAAAGGAAATGAAAACAAAATAATAATTGACAATATACTTTAATGTGACAAAAAAAAATAAATCAAAACAAAAACACACTTAAATGTCCTTATACATAGCACTTCTACATCTGGCGTCACTCTTTCATAAAACTTTGCTATATTTATAATATATACTTTGAATTCATCTTCTCCGATACTTGTATTTCTTTGACGTATACGTTAGATCTATTATGGGTGCGCTATGGAAGAAAAATAACATTTAATTACTAGGAAATTACTTCACTATGTAATCATAATAAGAATTCTACGTCCTTTTATTTACCTAACTTTTATTGAGATCAGAAAAATATTTATTTGAATTCAAATTTACTTCTAAAATAAAAAAGGACTTTTTTTACTTAGATATGAATAATATACCCTGGTTAGTACACAATAACTGTCACAATCTAATAATTACATGAAAAGCATTATTACTAAGTATAAATATTTTATATTGTTGCGTAAATGTTGCCAGTTGATAAAATGAAATTGTTGTTAAGAATATAATGACTTAAGAAAAAAAAAAGAAGATTTCTTTATATCTTATGTAGGTATATATTATAATTAAAAATGAATTGTATGGGAACAATGTATTCAACTTAATCTACAACTAGAGGGGTCTTTAATCCGAGCTACTACTTGTGTCTTCAGAACTCGTGCTAGATTTTCGTGACTTTTTTCTACAAAAGAAAAAAAAAACAAAACATGTAACAATAGCAAAAAAAAAATTTAAATTGACATATAAATATGTGTCACTCTAGAGTAACATTTATTTACTTATTCAAATTAAATTATTAATATTGCCGGCCGGTCGAGCGCAGGGGTACAAAGTTAGACTGTAAACGCGACTAGTGGGTTCGATCCCCACTCGAGGAAATGAAATATTTATTTAAATTTATATTTCCATTTATTCACTCTGGTGTCGAGACAAAGCGCGTCGTTGCTGTGCGGTGTGCGGGATACAACGTGAAGCTGATTTATCAATGTATCACAAGTAACACATAATTTTATGTCAATAAAATAAAAAAAGCCCATTATTAATAATCATATACAAGCATCACACAATGTTAAAAACTATTAAACTAAACTGCTTATAAATATAATACTCATAAGCAACGCATAGTGTCCTGATGAAAAGTGCTTTTAGTATTTGTGTTTATATCTTATATAGAAATATTTATATATACTACAATGTTAAAATAAAAGAAAAATGTAAACATAATTGAAAGAATCTTCTAAGGTAATAAATTAAAACGAACCGAAATAAAAAAAAATAAGAAAAAAGAAAACCGATGTTAGATCAACAACAAACAAACGCCAAGCGGCCACATCAACATCTACAACCGCCATCGTATAAATGTCAACGTCAAAGTCAAAACGAAGTGGCCGTCTAGTATGAAGTTCATTTGCAAATGACTTGTCTGATGTGACTTGAAATTGAAGTCTGTTCTGTTTTCACTTATGGTCTGTTAGATATATTATAGTTGAGAATAATCTACTTTGTGAATGTCAAATAAAATGATATTAACTTGCTAAATGGCAGATAAGCCTGCTGTATATACACAACTATTAGAGAACAGGTTTCTGAATGTTAAAATTTTATTTATATTGAGATTATATTATATTGAGTTATATTCTCTTAGTTATTTTTGTTTTAAAGGTCAGTTTGTGCAAATGACAAAAGCAAACTAACATCATAACTTCACAAAGCCACTATAACTGTCATGGTTTAAATGTCAATGTCAAGGTGTTTCGGCGGGCGAGCGGTACCTCGTGATGCGGCGGCGGTCGAGGAAGCTGGGCGAGCCGGCGCGGCGCGGGATGGAGGGCGAGCGCGACCGCGACCCGCTCGATCTACGGTAATCGGCGTACACGCCCGTCATTGTTCTGTTACGTACCACGTTATACGTGCATGCATCGCGGTTGTTTATTATAGAAGGAAAATATCATTCTAATTATTGTAATTTGTCGCATTTTTACCGTTTACAATGTAAGACTGTATACAGTGTAAACTGTTAATAACAACACTCGATTTAACGGCAACACCTTAAAGCTTCGAAATTGCTGTATTTCCGATGCAACGATGATGATGATTGTGTGGCAGTCATATACTGCCATACTATAGTATGGCTATGGTCTTTTCTGTGTCGTTATATAGAATTTACACTGTATTGAGTAAAAACATGAACACTAATTTATAATTATTTTATTATCAATATGCATTGTTATCCGTAACCATGTAATAGATAG
The DNA here is from genome assembly GCA_013403705.1 of Heliconius hermathena. Lineage (NCBI taxonomy): Eukaryota > Metazoa > Arthropoda > Insecta > Lepidoptera > Nymphalidae > Heliconius > Heliconius hermathena. Next base: position 133,846 of record JAAIXJ010000095.1, read on the forward strand.
GTAATAATTAATCGTGTTCATATTTTTATTTACTATTGAATTAAATTCAATTTACATACCTAGAAGAGCGCGTAGACCTAGATGAGCTACGCGACGACCTAGACGAGCTGCGGCTACTGTACGAGCTTGACCGACTTGACCGGGACCGTCTGAAATGATAATGTTTTTATATATAATACATTAAAAACACAAAATATAAATTTCAGATTTTTAAAAACACAAAATATAGATTTTGGTAATTTTACATATGTAAAAAAAATTGATAAAAATACATTTTTAATGAAAATGTTAGCTTATTCTGGTTATATAATTAAGAAACCTGTACGTAATGCAATGTATAATATTTAAAACAGAAAAGAACATATGTAAAGAATATAAAAATATTATATTATATCATAATTATTATTCGAGGCCAGTCGTGGCACAGCGGCACGAGGTGTGACTGTGAAACCGACTGGTTGTGGTCGAGTTCTGCCACTCAACACGCAACGTCTCCAGAATTCGGCCGAAAGTGGGGAACGGGAGTGTCTTAACACTAGGTTCCCTCTGCCTACCCTGATGTGTGCGGGATGCAGCGTGAAGCTGATTTGATAAAATTTTTTTGATAATTATTATTTAACTCTTAACTTTAATTTCGAAAATTGTAATATATTTATTTAACTCAATCTGCAGTTTAAATAAATGATAAAATAACAAGCCTCAACATACCTCGAAGACGAATAGCTCCTAGACCTAGACCGCGACGATCTAGACCTAGACCTAGAACGGGATCTGGACCTGGAACGGGAGCGCGACCGTGACGATGACCGCGACCATCGCCTCGACGCACTACGATCACGTTTCTTATTCTTTACTTCCGGAGAACTTTCCACATTCACTGGACTATCTTTTTTAGGAGTTTCGGTCTTTTTGGGACTTTTGCTAACTTTTGGTGAAGGTTGGACTTCTATTATTATTGGACTATCGCTTATTGGTACCGGTTCCTCCGGAACAACTTCGCGTGACGCTTGAGATGTCGACGGACCGTTAGTTTTATCATTTCGTCGTCTCTCTATGGTAGCGCGCGCCATTTGTGCCAAATTTTCTTTTAATCTGTTAAATTCTTTTATATCCAGATCTTCTTGGCGAGCTCGATCGTGTATTTTTAGAAAATCGTCTTCAGAGTCGTCGTTCTCACTGGACGAACTCCTCATGCACACCGCTTTTGGTTTGAACTTATCTTCCTTATTTTTCTTTTTCTTAGGTTGAAGATCCGATGGCGATTTGATGTATTTTCTTTTATCTTTCTCTGGTAACTTTTCTATTATCTCGAGGTATCTTTCAGGGCTGCGACGAGCTGGCGAATAGCTAAGACTCGAGGTACTACGACTGCGTTCCTTAGAACGGGAAGTATGATCGTTTCGAGACTCTTTACATTTTTCTAAATCATTCTTTTCTTTCTCATTTCTCTCCGGTCTAGCTGGTTCCGGTCGTGGCGATAGAGTTCGTCGTTCCGAACTCTTCTTTGATTTAATGCTGGGAGTGTTACTCTTTTGTTTCTCTTTTTTAGAACTCTTACGCTCTATTGACGAAGATTTAGACCTGCTTCTTAATTTTTTGCGTCTTTGTTTATCTTCGGGTGTAGGTGATCTTCGTTTCGATTTACTTTCTTGTCTCTTGTTATCTACAGGTTTGGCATTGGATTTGCTAATTTCTTTCTTCTCAACTGGCCTTCGTTCGGGTGATTTGTTTCTAGAAGATTCCTTTGGACTCTCTCGAGGTTTTGAAACGCTTCGCCTCCTTTTTTCTTTAACTGGAGATTCGTAGTCTTTGTGGTATCTCGATTTCTTACTAGGTGATTTACTATCTTTACGTTTTCTTGGCGTTTCACTTTCAGATTCTGACGATTGTTCCGGTCTGAAACTCTTGTAATATCTCTCTGGTTCTTTTCTAGAGTCTTTCTTAGATTTGTAAGATGGAGAACGATCTCTATATTCCCTGGAAGTCTCGGGCCTGTCTCTTGGCACACTCTTTTTTCGCCTTGATTCATGGTTTTCTTTGTAATATCTCTCATTTTGTTCACTTCTGTTTCGTTTATCATATTCATCTTCAGATCGTCTGACTTCTTCCGTTCTTCTAACCTCTTCTTGACGTCTACCTCTGTAGACTGGAGATTCACTTTTTCTAGACCTTTTGTTGTCTTTATACTGTCTTGAATCGTCTCGTCTTGGATCATCTCTAGATTTTTCGACTCTATTATAATATGTCTCTTCACGTTTTCTTGCGGGCGATGGAGTCTTTCGCCGTCTTTTTTCAGGTGGAGGGGAATCACTGGCTTGCCGTCTTCTAGGGTTATCATTTTGCCTTGAATTTCTTGAAGAATCATTATGTTTATTATTACGCTCTTCTTGATCTCTATTCTTTTCAATTGGACGCTCATATTGTTTTTCCTTCGCTCGTTTCAAGTTGACTGGCGAGCTAAAAATATTTTTTTTTTAAATAAAATTGACTTTATACAATAAACTGTAATATAAAATAAATGTGACAAAACATTTATCGCAAAGTACAGATTTTATTATACTACATAAAAAATAGAGTAATAAATGGAGACCATAAGTTGGTTTTATAGAAATACGACAAGTTTTTTTAGTTATGATGTTTAAAATTTAAAAAAATCTTACTTTTCACGACTTGACGGCGCAGTGCTAGCTCTTCGTCGGCTGCTCGATTTTTTCTGTTCAAAAATCAACATATACACATAAAAATCTGTGTGAAACAAAATGGCAATAACACCAGTGCCAATACAAGAAGACTAGTGGTTATGGCAACTAAAAATATATTTACTAAAATAAAGAGAAACCCTTTAGATCACATCCAATCAACGCAAAGTAAAGAGCTTCAGTAAAAAAAATAATTTATACACATGCATGTCTATATGGAATCAGATCAAATTAACAGAAGGCTTTAACTTAAAAGTTGTTTTTAAAAAAAGCTACTCACGAAAGCAAGTATTTATAAAAATATTTATTATAATGGACGAATTGTTAGTTCTTTTTGCACTGTTGCATTACATTTACAATATTAAGATATATCCATAACACTCTCGACGATGACAAGTTGTCTAAAAAATATATTAAAAAAAAAACGAAGGATTTGGCACTAGTGTGTTAAATCCATTTTACACAATATTTCTAATTCGAATAATAGGAGTTAGTTTTTAAATATATACATATAAATACATGTAGTACACAAAAAAAATCAAAATATTAACATATTAGGACGTACCTTATATAACAAACGGTGGTGGTATTGTATACCATTTAAACATGTGGAGCATCCTTAATTAGTTTTGAGTCAATGATAGAAGAGGGAGAATGTTATGGATTAGTTATATTATCATAAACAATCATGTCGACATAATTAACAATGTGCTATACAAAAACGTGCTTATATCTGGCTCGAAGGACCAATAAATATTTATTATGTAGAAGACACGTATTAAATATTACTCGTATACACTTTACGGTAATTAATTTACTGTTATCATATAGAACGAAGCACGTTTTTCCAATACACACATATAAACGCGATATTTAGCGATACCACCATGTTTTAATTTATAGTACTACGAAAAAAACCATGCAATCAACAAAAATCTGTGCACATCAAGACCCTGACAATCGCCCATCTTTTTAAATAGTTAAGTTAGTCACAAATGTACTTTAAAATGCAATACCAAATTTAACACGTATTATTTTAGGTTTCACCTAACAGTGTTCTTACTGAGTGTTATTGTTTTGTGATATACTTACAGTATACTTTATTTCTTCAGATAAAGATGGCTATCCTATGAAATGATGCACAGTTAAACAGATAATTTTTACTGTCTATTTCTTGTATTTACAAAAAAAATGTTAACAAAATAAAAAAAAAGAAATGAAACCCACGATAAAATATTATCGGCCCATTAAATGACTTTTTTTTATTAATATGTGTGGGCATTTAGCAATAAAAGTTGAAGCTTGGGATATAGGGAATAAATAAGGCAAAATAAAATAGTGTAATCTACAATATCACAGCTTCAATGAAGTAATGCACAGAAATAGGGATGTGTTCAAATTGTAATATATATTTTTAAAACCCATAATATTATTTGCACGCAAAGGGATGTGCAAAATTATTTTTCAATTTCAAAACGAAAATTAAGCAGTGTGCTATATTAACATTTTTGATAGTTCTAGGGACAGAGTAAGGTGAAAGGTCAGTGTAGTGTAAAAAAAAGTCCCCAATAGAAAAAAAAACTAAAACATTTTTATCAATATTTAACAGGCATACACAACCCTAGGCCCGTCGCTACCCGAAAAATATTACAAGACAGTAATTACTATAATTTGTACTGATTATTCAAAGATCATGTCTTCAATAAAAGAAAAAACAAAAAAAAAATAGTAAAAAAAAGAAATCTCGTAAATTATTTAAAATTGGCGAAGGCGTTTACGACTTTCAGCCTACATTAAGCTTTGAGTTCGCTTATTTATATTGGTTCAGCCTTAAAAAAAATCCAAACAAGATTTACTATCGATAAACTGTTCGAATATAAATAAATTATAATCTAACACAATCTTTGAATATATTCCAGACCTACTATCAAACGGCTAAATTTAGGCATTTCGAGTGAATTGGTATAATTATTTACCTTTTTTTTCTTTGGACGTTCGTCTTCAGAGCTTTCGTCGCTATCTTCTGAAGCGCTGGAACTGTCCGGTGACTTGGAACGCTTCTTCTTCTTCTTACTGGAATCTTGCCTGAGAAAGAATTAGTTAGTTTAATATTCAATTTTAAAAATATATTTATTTTATTTTATGTAGATGTAAAATAACTAATTTTCCATAAAATAATAGACTCTATATACAACACTTTAAAATCAATTACACTTTAAAAGTAATTATTTAAAAAAATTAAGTTGTCATATTTTAAAAGCTTTCTTTGTTTTGCCGCTATCATTGCCTATAGTTATATTCTCTATACATTATCATATTGAGTTACAAACTTTCAAACAATATAAAAAACTTTACATAAATTCTATATTTATTTGTTGATTGATATTTGATAGTCTTAAGTATAAGGTAAACCTTATCTTTGTAATAGTAAAATAATAGATATTTTTTTATATTCCATACTTAACGACCTGTCTCTATAATGTCATAGAATCGCCTTTAATGTCTTTATATAGAATATACACTGTATACAACGAGGTCTTTAAAGTTCTATATATTTTATACCAAACACAAATATTAAGGGCCGTCGTGGCGCAGGGACCCAAGCTTGAGGAAACTGGAAACGCGACAGTTGTTGGTTCGATTCTCACTCGGTGGAATAAAATATTAAATTTTTCATTTCCTCGCTCCGGTAACAACCTAAATCAGGGCATTGAGTTCCTTCACTCAACTATTAAATATTTTAATTTTTATTAATATTGATATTTATATATTATCATAATAAATTTTAAAACATTGTCTAGTAATATATATATATATATATATATATACATATACACACATAATAACAATACAGCTGTATTCACAACGAACGACGACGGCGGCATTGACCGAATACATACATTACATTACATTGTTCAAGAAAGTGTGTAAATAGTATTTATATAATGGCATATAATAAGTTTGTTGAATTATACTCAATAATTTATGTGATCAATTATATGAGCGATTTCATTGCAATTTTTATTATTGTATTTTGGTAAGTTTATTTTAACATATATTGTTTGTTTTATTTCAATCGGTTTATAAATAAAAAATGTTATAACATTTTAAAAGACGCTGTTCGACAAAATTGTCGTTAATAACTAACTGTTTTATTGGATTTGCTGAAATTTTACTTTTTAATATGGGTATAGATATTGTTTATAAAATTATATTATTATTATAATTATAAAACGAAAGTAATGCAGATTAGTAAATGAAAAATTAGGTGGTTCAAGCGGGCGAACCCGCGAGCGGGTCGCTAGTACGTAATATAATTTAACAAAAAAAATCGTGAAAAGTACATTTTTAAATAAAAGTTAAGGCGATATTTAAAGAAAATCGTGATACATAAAATTATTTTTTAAATAATCGCATTTTTCATATATTAATATTATATTTATTTATGTAGTATAGTATAATAACACCATTTGCAGTTAGAATATAATATGTATGTAAATCATACCTACGAATGTAACTCCACAACATTTTTCTTTGACTGAAATTATTAAAAAAATATCTTGAACTCGTTAAAATAAACTTTAACACGTACTAACGAATTTCATACTTACCTTCTAGTTAAATGTAGTATCACTTGGCTAAATAAAAATAAAAAATAAAAATTAAAATGTTGCAAATGATTTTCGAAATGCAGAAAAACAGATAAAATAAAACACTTACTTCTCTTTTTTATTCTTCTTCGACTTTTTCTTCTTGGATTTTTTCACTTCCGGTGAAGTACTGGAAATAAAAAAATAATATTATAGCCTTTATTATTTACAAGTATGTTGAAGTTGAATAAAATGTATATAAACAATGTTTAACATTAATTATTTAAAGAATAAAAAATACGTTTATATAAACACTATCTATAAATGAAAAATACAACAAACACTAAATTAATCATAATACCTCCTCTTTTTCTTTTTCTTGGACACATAAGTGTCTCGCTCCTCGCGCTCGTGGCTCGGGGTCCTCACTAAGGGGTACCTCTGCGCCTCGTCTCGCGCCCTCCTCTCTGGGTCCAGGCTGGTCCCCTCCACAAAACGAGGTGATATGCCAAACGCGTCTCGGAGCCGTGCATTTTTCTCTTGCTGCGCTTCAGCAACGGCGTGAGTTTCGCGCACACTATAATTTGAATGAAACTTTCAAGATGGCCGCCCTGTCACGTTTGTCACGTCTGTACTTTAGAATACAGTTTACACAATCAAAGTAAATAGGAGTATGTATTATTGTTACGACTAATATGTAATTTTAAGCATTTTTACTATATATTCGACTCTTCTTCAAGTGTAATGAATAAACAAAAATGTAAAGTTCACACTATAACAACATAATATTAAGCTTAATAAAGCTTCAAACATGATTAACTTATATTTACCTGATGAATAGCACCTAAGTGCGCTAAAAATAGGGAAATAGCAAATTAATTTAGCGTTCATAACTGGCGGGCTAGTCAACTATAACCAAGATATTATATTACGGAATAGTAACGCGATTACAATACAATATTTGTAACAAAGTGTATTTGTAGCGTATTAAATCCAATTAGTGTTTGCTTAAACACAACCAACGTACGAGTACACAACATCGACCTAGTTCATGTGTGAAGTAATCGATAGAAATGTGCACACCTTATGACAGATCGCATGGACTTCCTCTCCTCCTCGTTGGAGAGACAGACCTGCAAATTGTTGTTGGCGGTGTTGCGCATTTGCATGCAGTTGCATCGACAACAACAGCTCCTCAGCCCCTGGAGGATGGTCCGCAGGGCGGGCTCCAGCGGGTCGTGCGCGGCGTGCATGGCGGGGCCCGCGAGGGGCGCCGCGGACGGCTCCGCGGCGGGGTCGAGCGAGGACGCGCGCAGCCTGCGCTGCGGGTCCGCCACCACCGCTTGGAAAGTCCCCCGCCACAGCCGCTCGAATACTACCCTATTGTTATCGCGACGCGACGCTCTGCCACGTTGCATCTTAACATCTAACTTACTCTAGTGGAAGACTTGGTTTCTTAAAACTACGACTAAACTAAGCGGAGACCGCTGGAAGACTTGCGAAGGCGTGGGGCGTGAGGTTACATGGCAGTCCGGCCGGCGGCGGCCCGGCGGCGCTACTGACGAAATTACAGGAAGCACGCGACGCGCGCACCCTGCGCAAACAACTCATCTCCGTTTCGCGATCTCAAAGGCTCCATTATTGCCCTCCACTGATAACAATCACAGTTCATTATAGCGTAAATTTCAAGAAAGTGAATAGTATTTTACGCTGAATTAGTTTGCAATTTGTCGTAAAATACCAGTAAATAATCAATTAGTTATAGGCAAAGCTGACCAATATATGTATGTATATTATATGATTGACATATTGTACAGTACATAGTGGCTCTATACTTGCACGAAAATGAAATTTATTACGTATATCGCCATGAAAATGTTACCTTTTATTCCAGATAAGAGGGACATTATTGAAACTGGCGTGCGCTGTGCGTGATGAGGAACAGTAACTTACCCGGCTTAATCTCATTTAAGTTTATAGACTTCTTAAAGGTTCTCACGAAATAGCACTTGCCTTTCAATATGGTAATTGGAAAGAAGAATTACGAAGCAAGTAATCACTATATTTGATTGTATATTGTCCTAAGTAATAATGTAATCGGACCACTTGTATTATATAAAAAAGTATTAAAGATTTAGTTAAAAAAAAACTTTACAATACAATTTTATTATAGAGTTATTTATGGGAAACAGAATTACAAATATTAAAATAAAATAACGAAAATCGCGTCAATGAAAAAGAAATATACGCGTTATTATTTTGGAATCTGAAAATAGATTTACGTCAATGGTTCTTTACTTGGACATTGTTTATGGTTCCGGGATAAATAGCATAAATTTTTTGTAGATTATTGATACTAAAGTCAATAACATATAAAATTTATTGAAAAAGCTTCTATTCCTAGGAACAATCTATTATATCATAATTGGTCTGCCTCGTAAATCAATGCAACATTGTATTTATTAGATTCAGATATATTTCATAATATATGAATACGAGCAACTTGAGATAGCACCAGTATTTCAATTTACACAGCACCCTAGGCTGGTTGAGGAATATATTTTGGAACTAAGATTGATATGCACAGTTGCCAAAAGCTAATGTGCCGCTTTCGTGTAAGTGTCTACGTTTCTCTATCTTTAGATGTAATCGTACGTAAGCTGCTTCGACCGACTTTTTTTACTCTGGATAATGTTTTGATTCTATTTTCGGTATCTCGGAACGTGCCATTTCGGAGTAAGTGGAAATCTATTTAAAAATGCTGCTAAAGAGATTCTTTATATTAATACATATTATATTTTAACCAAGAATTGTCCCGTAATCAGACACACCCCTATTCCGCAACAATGACGTCAAAACAAGCATATTAAAGTATCTGTAAGTATCTGTATACTTTGTTAATTAAATATACAACATACTTGCAACATTGAGACTGGTCGTGGCGCAAGGGCACAAAATGTAATGGGCTGTAAACGTGACTGGTTGTGGGTTCAATCCCCACACGCAGAAATGACATATTTATTTAAATTTATACGGAACGGAGTGTCTTAACACTAGTTCCCTCGTTCTACTCTGCTGTGTGTGGGATACAGCGTGAAGCTGATTTAATTTTTTTACTTACAACATTTTCCTTTTATCTAATACAAGTGTAAAAAGATGTAGATACAACACGGTAACAGCAGAAAAGGTTCACTTTCAGGGCTCATTGATAAACATGCGTGACAAAGATGATATCATTGGAAGAGAAAAAAGGAGTAGCGACACTGTTTGATAATGGGTCGTACCCACTTTAAATTTAGCCTGTGACAACAATTCCCAAGCTAAAATTTTATATATACTTTTTATCTTTTTTTTATTATAGATACTTATTATCTATTTAACGCAATCTACTTAATATTTTTATAATAAAATTCTATTTTTTCTTAATAAGTTATTAATATCAGCAACTTGAATGATGGAGATCTAATGGTCCAATGTGAAATTTCTTAGCATTCCATGCAGATGTAAATTGAGTTGCAGGGATAGCAGCTCGAAGAAATGTCTGAGTCTTGCGACCCAAGTAGGTATAGGGTTAAAGAGATCCTTTAAAACGGATATTTACAGTTCCCGTATTACCTGAATTTCTATCTCTACGTAACCAAGTATCTACGTCACTTCGTAGTAATATTTAAGCAATATATTTTATTAAAATAAATATAGTTATGTATAAAATTAGAATTTAATGACTCATGTCATTTTCGTGGAAATTATTTCCATCAGTTTCCATAATTTAGCTTTTGCATGCAGCGTTCAAGGTCTCTCAATAAATGTAAATTTTGATTATTGAATTCTACATAATCGAAATATAGCTTATGAGCAATCGTGAAGCTACAGTTATATAAATAAATTTTCAAGTTTATTTAAAAGTTAAAAGGAATAAACAGACCATCGTGGCCCAAGGGCACGAGGGTGTGATTGTAACGCGAAGTTTGTGGGTTCGGTCCCCACTATTTTCATTTCTTCGCTCTGGCACCAAGGCGTAAGCCCGGCGGTGAGTTCCGTCACTCAACACGCAATACCTCGAACAATTCGGCGGCAAGTGGAGAACGGAGAATCTCAGCACTAGGTTCCCTCTGCCTACCCTGCTGTTAGCGGGATACAGCGTAAAGCTGATTTAATGTTTTTAAAATGAATAAATTAAGAAGTTCATTTTCAGAAGAACATTCAGGCTGCCATAAATTCGTATCCGTTTCAAGTAATGTTTACACTTAAAAACATCTATAATCGTCTTAAATGACTTAAGTATAATAATAATTTAACAAAAATTATAAATATGAGTGGAAAAATATACTAACCCGCCTATATTTCTTATGACTCTTAAAGATTAAAAAAATATAAATAACAACCGCTTCATGTATTCTCGTACAAAACTAGGTCAAATACATTATGCGACACATGGCACATTACAAGATCTCAAGACGCTTACAGTTTTCCTTGCATTAGAAAAATTCTTTGGTAATCATTTTTAAACGCCAAAAAAAAATTTGTAAAAACAAAAACCCCGACTGCATAAAACTAAAAAGAAAATAAACAAGTCCAATAGTTTATTAGGATTAACAGTCGGGACCTCTTTAAATTATGCGGGGTTCCTGGTAAAGATTTTATCGATTGAAGAATTACTTATAGGTCCCGACTGTTAATCCTAATAAACTATTGGACTTGTTTATTTTCTTTTTAGTTTTATGCAGTCGGGGTTTTTGTTTTTATAAATATTTTTTTTATTTTTCACTTTTTTGTTAGAATTCATTATGGTAATCATAATTATGATATACCTTTTCGAAATCCTCGTAGTAAGCTCCTAAATTTGAGACCCATATTGTGGTATGCGAAACGATTTTTTTTTTTTCACTAAGTCCAATGGCGTCCCACAGCCGCCATGATTGTTTTTATATAACGTCACCTATCTAAGAACACTTGGGCTGCTAATACGAATCTAACGATACCTCAATTATGTAAATCCGTTAAGCGGTTCTGGAGATATGAGGTAATAAAGAATAATACATACATACAAGATACGCGCGAAAAACATAACCCTTCCTTAGCAGTCGGGAAAAATGTAAATGTAAGAAAAGAACAGTTTTTTAAATGTAATAATAAATAATTATTTAAATATTTTTTGATAATAAATTTAATAATAAGCATATTTTTATAGCAACCCCAACATAGCTAAGAGTGCTCAACATTTGGCAATGGCTCCGACCCGTTAATTTGAATGTAAATTTCACCTGTCATGGAACATTATATCACGTGTTGGGACTAATTTATTTTAACAACATTGATGATATGTGTGTAATAAATTATTTACTATTAGTATTTAAATATCTACAATGGAGAATAGACACTTAATTAGTGTGTTAAGATATTTATTATTTACATAAGTAAACAAAATATAATCTGTGGCTGCAGTTTAAGAAAGAATCGATTATAATAGTAAATCGATTCAATAGAAAAACATACAAGGATACATTAGTAATATTAATAATTTATTATATAATTGTTTCAAAATTGAGAAAATATATAATAATAATGATAAACAAAGCGGCGTTGAGTTCCACCACTCAATACGCAATGACTCCAGAACTCGGCGGTAAGTGGGGAACGGAGTGTCTTAACACAAGGTTCCCTCTACCTACCCTGCTGTGTGCGGGATACAGCATGAAGCTGATAAATAAAGATCATATTCTTTATTATTTTCTTTAACAAAAGATGCCCCTAATCAGTGTCACAGCTTGACATTATTATCATAAGCACGATTCTCTTTGAGCATTCAATGTAAAAAATGTCAAGAACTAGGGTAGTGTGGGACCTACGTTGAGTCGTTTCTATTTTCTTTACCTAAGAAACACTTGACCTTTAGGCCAAGAGGTGTTTCAAAACACTCTGAAAGGTGAAAAAATATATACAAGCGTATATACGTTTTAGGTTGTTACATTTTTTGACTGTCGATCTGTAACTTAATGCAGTAAAATTTTAGAAGCTTTTTTGGTTCAACTTCTATTTACTGTATTATTATGAAACTTATCAATTATTGGTAGATCAGGTGACAATACAATAGTATATGGTGTACCTAGAGTACCATCACGCGGGTCTGATGATGGACTCCGCGGTGGAAGACGAAACATTGGTATAACATTTAATTATCCACAGGCTCGCAATAATTGTTTTGACATATTCTATTCATTATCTTTATGAAGAGAATCTCACAAAGGAACAGGAAAATGGCTGTAAACGCGACAGGTTCCGAGTTCGATACCCACATGAGGAAATGAAATGTTTAATATTTTCATTTTCTCGCCCTGTACGAGGAAAAACGCGGCGTTGGGTTCCGCCTCTAACACGCAATGCCTCAAGAATTGGATAGAAACTGGGGAACGGAAGGAAAGGAACTTACTGGGAACGTGTTAACACTTCCAGGTTCCCTCTGACTACCCTCAAACACCAGAGACAAGAACCTGCATGTACACCGTGCAATGGCCCGCAATACTTTACGTGTCAAATGCATCATAAATAATTTAAATGATTTATGATTATACGCGAATATAACGTATCCAAAATAATTATTAATAGTGTTATATAAGACATCGTTACAACCGTTGAAACGTCTTATTAATATTCTGTATTAATTAGAGCAGTGAAGCGTATAGTAATCAGACTAAGATTGAATGCGAAATTGTGCCAAGCAACGAAAGATTCACAACATGTCAACGAGTCAAAATTATGTTGGAGTCAAATAAAGTCAAGATGTCAAGTGTATATTATTACTTGCTTCACCTGCGGCTTCGCTCGCTTGGTCATAGCATAAAGCTATTTGATCTATAGACTTATACTATCTTAGCCTTTGATCTAATGCAAAACGTTTTTCTAAATTCGAACCAGTAGTTCCTGTGATCAGCGCATTCAATCAAAGAAACAGTTTTATCATATTAAGTATGGAATATAGATAGTATAGAATCTATACCATAGATAAGTCAATCACAATTAGACTGCTTAAAGATACACTAATATACAAATTAAATCCCATAGAAAATTTATGGTATGAAATAAAAACAAAAAATCTGATTAATCTAATTATAAACATAACAAACTAAAATACATACCAATACCTATAGCAATATTTTCTAAAAATTGAGAAAAACGTTATTATTTCTGTTTTAAAATTATAAGCTATAAAGTAGGGAATATCTTTAATTTAAAAATGAAAGAAAAAAATATTACAGAGGAAAAAGGGAAGTAAACAAAGGCGATGGTGGCAGTGAAAAGACGGAAAAACCTCGGGGCAACTCCGCAATTACACAGGGTGAATAAACCGCAAGCATATTGTTAGATGGCTTAATTGGAACGAAATATTATTTACTTTTTATAATAATTTGAATTTAATAATTTCTTCATATTTTTAGAACTACGATGGAGTAGGAAGGAAGGAAGTTATATATTTGGTTCCAAGACCCCTTAAAGATTTTGGCGCAGTGGGACAGCTTCTGATTGTAAGCATTATATATATATATATATATATATATATATATATATATATATATATATATATATATATTTTAGATAAGTCACAGATTCTACTTCACAGTAATATATGTATTTATGAAGTGATATTATATTTTTACACGAATAAGAAGATACTTATAATTAAATAATATGAAATGTCTGATAATAGTGGGATGTGGTTGTCGCCCTTCAACATGCAATATTAAAAATACAAACGAAAGTGGCAAAAAGCCTAATATTTCTTTAAGCCTTTGATGAAGTCTGTGCATATCCTCCGTATAATGCTGAAAATGTATGATTCCAAAAAAAATTGAACATTCGAATATTTTTGTTTTATGTTTTAATTTTTTCATACTGACTAAATGTTTTAGTTGGTACTCGAATCGTGCACTCTCGTATAAGTAAATATTGCTATATGACCAACTGCTAAGGCGTTTAATATGGCTTATTAGATCTCGAAAAGATCTTTGAATGATAATTGCAGAAAAACGTTTACAAAAAACCGTTATTAATAACTAAAAAAAAACACAGCAGACTGAATAGTGATTAAAAAATATTATTTCAATTTGAGAATAAGGTTCAGATAATGCTTTAAATCGAATCCAATTCACTTCTTCAAGGCTAAATGTAAAATTTTATATTTTGAGGTAAAACAAAGCATAAAATATTTTAGTAGTTTTGCAGTGTTTGTAATAAAATTCAGCTAGCGATAACGAACACACTGCATTAAAATATTGTTATTGAAATCAAACGTGTATGCAGGTGGTGAAAACTTCAATAATAATAATTTATATTTTTTTTTAAGTAAGGAATAATAACAATATTTTATAAAAACGAATGAAAGAAGCCTGTCTATCACCAGGCTGTATCTCATGAACCGTTATACATATTTAGACAGTTGAAATTTTCACAGATGATGTATTTCTATTGCCGCTGTAACAACAAATACTAAAAAACAGAATAAAAGAAATTATTTAAGTGGGTGGATGGTTTTATAGATAAAGGTACGGAACGGTACGTGCGTATCCACGACCATACGTCCGACTCCCACTTGGCCGGCTTTATGTTAGTTTTAAATTGATAAATACAAATATTTTTACCGTAGCGCCAGAAAACAGTGTTAGACGTATAAATTATTTATAATTGACATGTAAAATTCCCGAAATAAGTTAAATACGCTATATATGTAAGACGGAAATTATAAAAAAAAAACAATTTTTTTTATAAAAAAAAAAGAAGTACTCGCAATCAAAAAAAAACCTATATAAAAATAACTTCATCCATAACTCTTTCCCATATACATATATATAAAATTAGAAACTGTGACAACCGACATAGCACTTGTGGATAGATAAAGTTTGCGTTAATATTAAAATCCCGTTCGCAATGGGGTTGGGGTGGCCGCGATCGATACGGGACCCCTTTTGGATTGCGTCGTGCGATACAACCGTTGACCCTTAGGCACGGGCCTCCTGTTGTGTTTCTGTATACTGTTACGTTATCGATTTTCTTATTGGACAAAGCAAGTGCATTAGAAGGCTTTTATTATGTAATCACTTGATTTTGATAGGCTTTAAGTACTATTATGGCTACGCTAGACCTCTAAGAGATATTTATCTCAATTATGCGCTAGCAGCCTTCAAGTTTGATTACCAGTACAAGAATTTGCTTGCTTCAGATGGAAATACAGATAAATCAAGAGTTTTGATGAAAATTCCACCTGGGTGTTCGAAATCTGGGAACCTAGTGTTAAGACACTCCGTTACCATTAAGACGTTTCCGTTCCCAATTTTCCGCTAAATTGTGGAGGCATTGCGTGTACAATGGAGAAATCCAACGCCGCGCTTTATCATTTTACCAGAGCGAGAAAATGAAAATATTAAATATTTAATTTTTCTAGAATGAGAATCGTACCTACGGCCTGTTGCGTTAACAGACGTACGCCTCTACGCCACGACTTGTCACAAATCGTATGATTAATTTAAACTGTGATTTAAAAAAAATCATTCTGGCTAGCAACCAAAAAAAACGCAAAATCATAAAAAGAAACACAACAAGAACAACTAAATAAGTAACTAAAATAAAAAAAATTAAATTAGCTTCACGCTGTATCCCGCACACAGCAGGGTAGGCAGAGGGAACCTAGTGTTAAGACACTCCGTTCCCCACTTTCTGCCGAATTCTGGAGGCATTGCGTGTTGAGTGGCAGAACTCAACGCCGCGCTTAACCTCGACACCAGAGCGAAGAAATGGAAATATAAATTTAAGTAAATATTTCATCTCCTCGAGTGGGGATCGAACCCACAACCAGTCGGTTTTGCAGTCACACCTCGTGCCGCTGCGCCACGACCGGCCTCGTCGTCGTAAATAAGTAACTAAATACCATATAACGTTAAATAACTATTAGTTCCAACGACCTACGCATATACATATAATATGTACCTACTACTATAAAGAACAACAAAATAATAGGATTCCGTCCATATTACGTGGGCACACCCTGTGAAGTCTGGTCTAGTCTAGTGTTTGACGCATACGTAACAAAAGCGAGAGGCTTTCTTGGCAACTGCGACATCGACAGGTTTCAAGTGCACTTCTAGAGGGTTCCTATAAAATTGCCATTTTAATGAGCAAATTTTTGTATGTCGTCGCAATCTGAACGTGTCTGGCTGCACTCGGTAATCATAGAAAGGGTATATTTAAAGTTTGAGTACCATCGTGATCTTCATATGACATTTCTGGCTGTAATTAATGTTTTTACATATAAATCACATTTGGAAAAGAAATTTTATTTTAAATATTAATGAATTACTAGGACAAAGTGTGGCGTTAAGTTCCGCTGTTCAATACTCAATAATAAACACCTTAAGTAGACAAAAAGAGAAGAAAGGGGTTTTTTATATTATCTGAAAACCAATACATTAAATATATGACAATTAACGAGCGAGAACGATTACTGATTGACTGATGGACACTGCAAACGAAATTTCTGGAAAGTATAAATTTAGCATTTCTTGAAATTCAACTTTTTGAAATTTCTACAGGAGCGGAAAAACCTGGATTTGCCTTTTTATGTCTGAAAGTGAAGTTCACTCAAACAAAATTGCGAGCTATGACTAATAACTTCTTTTGCTATTAAATATCCTAAATTAGTAGATCTTTTTATATGAATTAATATTACCATAGTAGGCATGGAAGCCCACTTCTTTAGAGCGTATAATTATGACGAATTAAAATGAAATGGCTCAAGCTATCACGATTACGTTAATAGTCACTTTTTAATTACTCCGATATATAATCTTTCTAATGTGAAAAATCAATTTTCCGCAACAAACTGAAACGCAGCTATTATTACTTAGAAATCGCTCTCAACTCTGAGATCGATATTGAGATGCCGTTATATTTCATAGAATATTAATATGGCACCTCAAGATCGATCTCAGAGCTGAGAGCAGTTTATAAATACAGACCTAGAATTTTTGCTCAACTCTGATATGCTTATCTTAATTGGTTATTTGCACAAACTATGACTTATAATGGTATAAAAATCCCAAGAAATACAGACACTTTGGAAAAAACCAACTAAAGTAAATCGAAATTGTTTTTAAAATACATAAATTAAACTAAAATTGTTATGCATTGTTCTACTTTAGTTCATAAAATTAAATGTTTACATTTAAATATTATACAATATTTTAACAGAAGCTATAAATTCACTAAAAACACAAATAACGCAACCATATCGAAATGCGCACATATGTATATTGTATATCGTGACTAAAGTAAACAGTGGTTCATTGGAGAAATAAATATAACCTTTAAAATTAATTAAGGCAGTTCAAACCTGCGGTTAGCGGTGGCCTTCGACAATACCTACTCGATAAACGAATCTCATAATATCCTATTAAGTATAATTAAGAGGACGTCGTGGCGCAGCGGCACCAGGTCTGACTGTAAACACGACGATTGTGGGTTCGATTGCCACTGCAGAATAAACTTTTATATACAGCTTTTATTTCCTTATTAAAATAAAACGCGAAGAATTCTCGAAAATTGGACCTAAAATGGAGACGGACTTTTGACACTAGCTAGTAAGTCCCTGTGACTACCTTGCTATATGCAGAAAAAACAAAAAGCTAAAAAAATATCTAATTAAATGAAGAATCTATGAAATAATAGTAAAAATAAATACTCACGCAACACGTCCAAATTCATCTCGCGGTAGATCTTTTTCATTGTTGCCAGCATCCGACAGTTTTGCTCTGAACGCAGCTACGCGAGCCGCTATCTCTTCCTTGGGCAACCTGCGCAGCCAAACCAGGGAAACACTCATTATCTACTTATAAAAAAAAACTCCAAAAACCATAATGATATAAAAAAATAATATATAATAATAATAATAATTTTATAATTTAAACATTCGAAATATCGACAACGACGGTGACCACGTCTATACAACTGTAAAGATATCTCAAAATAAACGGTTTCGACCGTATAACCGAGTTGTGAGGCGTGTAACGCTTAAACTTACCAAAGCATGATATGGTTTTACAATCACTAAATTACTTTTCAAAAAACAATAAAAAAACATCGATAAGATTCGTGTGTGGCGTGCGGCTGTGTATGTAGGACTGAATAGTTTTATTAGTGTGACAGGCAGCAGGTTCGATATCGATCGCACTCGTGCGCAGGGCTAGGTGGGGTTGGACTGTATATACACAAAGGCACGTATAGACCCATAGAGCCAATTGCCATAGCCAATTGTCCTATTTTTCTAGGATATTATTTTAGTTTTTATTATATACTGGGGTAGTTGGTAAGTTTTGAAGCTGGATGTGTATTTTGTAATGAGATCCCTGATAAGACTACATTTTAGATGTGCATTGTTTTTTTTTTATTTAAATACATTATTATTTCTTGCTGTAAATTATTTATAATAAAATATTTTTTTTATATTATTAAATATTTAATATTTTCATTTTCTCGCGTTACATAGCGTTGAGTACTTCAAGAAATCGGCGGAAAGAGTGGAACGGAAGTGTCCTAATATTTTCACTGCCTTCTATGTTATATCCGGATATAGCGTAAAGCTATTAATAAAAACTGTTGCTAATACATTACGTCGTTCTATTCTTATCCAATTTCAAGTCCTACTTTTTGAATTTTAGGGTTGGCTACCCTATAATAGATCGATAATAACGTGCCAAATTATATTAATCATATGAGGTACAATTAAATATAGCAGAGTCAAACCTATACGACCCTCTCTGATTTAATTCTTCACGGTAGACATGCCGCGCATTGGCCAGCTGTAGCTGTAAACCGAGCGATACGTAAACCCTGAATTACTCGTATATTGTATTTTTATATAAAATAAAGCAAAATCTTATATTTTAAAAATTCACCGGTAATATTGAAAAAATGTTTTGTTAACAGAAAAATGTTGCCAAAATGTCAATATATTAAATATTGAAATATTATATAATATCTATATAAAATTTTCTCACTTAGTTATTTACTAACCACCTTAATGCGACAAATAAAATGTTTAGTGGTGAAACTCAACACCATGCCTTATTTCAATTAACAAGCTACAACACTACAACAAAAAACCAAAGCTTATAACTTTAACATATTTTGTGCTTTACCCCCTGTCCTGCTTATAGCAAGGTCAGTTTCATATTAATTTTATAATATAAAACATTTATTTTTATACGTATAATAAAATTGCAATTGATCATTGTCTGCACATGGAAGATAAGCGAGGAAGTGGTATACTTGGGAAGTATGTTCAGTAGAGATGGAAGATACATGATGGATATGGAAAGGGGTATTGGTACCGGTAACAGGAGCCTTAGCTGCATTGATGAGACGGCGAAACGTCAGCACATCTGCGCGTTTGGCCGTACACCATGCAGTGATGGTACCGACGCTGTTATATGCCAGCGAAACGTGGGTATTATTATATATTATAGAAGAATGAAAGAAAGATGAATGCTGTGGAAATGCGATATCTTCGTAGGATATGCGGAGTCTCTATGCAGGAGAGCTTTGCTGATCGAATCCGCAATGAAGAGATACAGCTGGTTTGGGCACGTCGAACGAATGAGTGATGAAAGAATGTGTAAAAAGATTTATGATGGAATGATGGAAAAGTGAGTGGTAAGAGAGGTAGGGGGAGACCTCAGTTGACCTTCAAAAACAAAGTATCAAAGATACTAGAAGAAGGTCACGTAAAAAGCATTTGAATATTTTCTTAAAATGATAGTGTTATTAGATCACGAAAATAATTAAAGTAAGAAATTAAATAATTGTGCAATCTAAGAGTGTGAAGCAGTGTATGGGTCACTAGTAATATTTTAAATTACTTTTACCAGATGAGTGATCTAAGTAAATTATATAATAGACAAAGCATACTTGAAACTATTTAGCATAGAAAACTGAAAGGTGCTGAATATGTGAATAGCATGGGAGTATATGGAATACTGGTAAGCAAATATGAAATTGTATGAATATATAGATAAATATCTCTAGCTTATCATAGAAGGGATTGATTTCTCATGCTCATTTTTTTTTAGCTTCACACTGTATTTCACACATAGCACAGTAGGCAGAGGGAACTTAGTGTTATGACACTCTGTTCCCCACTTTCCGCCGACTTATGGAGTCATTCTGTGTTGAGTGGCAGAACTCGACTACGCATTTTGTCTCAACACCAGAGTGAAGAAATGAAAATATAAATGTAAGTAAATATTTCATTTCCTCGAGTGGGGATCGAACCCACAACCAGTGGATTTTACAGTCACACTTTGGGCCCCTCCGCCACGACTGCCTTAACTCATGCTCATGCATGTGGGAATTAAAAAAAATGACTTAAAGGAATTGAATTAATAATGACACATTATTGATTCAATGTGATGATTAATGTCTACAGACATACTGGCTTAGGGAATGTGTTTGACAAAATTCTGAATGAGAAAAAATCTAACTATATTTTAGAGTCCACAATACCAAAGGAGATAATCATAGGTAATATGAAATATCTTCAATATCTAATATTAACACAAGGTTTGTGGGTATGATCTCCATCTGGAAGAATAGATTATTTTCATTTCCTTGCCTTGTTAGTTAAAGAGTGGTGTTAAGTTCTGTCACTTAACATACAATGTGTAAAATTCTAGCAAATAACAATGAACAGCCTGTCTTGAATAGGGTTCTTTATGCCTACCCTTTTATATAGTATAAAACATGAAGCAGGTTTGAAAACTATTTTTAAGCATTATTGTTTAGAATAGATTGATTAACAAAAACATTTTAACTTTCAAAAAAATCACTAAAATAGGTTGTTGCATTAGTAAGCTTTGGCTTATCTGCTAATTAATTTGTAGCTGTAAAGTTGTAGTGATAAGGCCATTTTATGGCTTCTGGCAACCTTAGATTGCTATGAAATACTAGTCAATTATATTTTTTTATTTAATATAAGTAAATATATAAAAAATAAATATAAATAAATAAATCAACACCACACTGTATCATGCATACACCAGGGTAGGCAGAGGGAACCTAGTGTTAAGGCACTTCATTCCTCATTTTCTGCAGATATTTTAGAAGTGTTGCTTGGTGAGTGGCATTACTCAACACCAGAATTTTTGTCTTACAGCCAGAGCGAAGAAATGAAAATATTAAAAAATAATAATTCATTCCTTCAAATGGAGATTGAACCCACAACCATCATGTTAATTAACACCCTTCACCACAACGGCCTCGAAAAGTTTCACTTTTTTTATTAAAAATATCTGGGAATTTACAATATATTATATTATTTTTATTGCATTTTAACTTCACATGTCTTCCAAATAATAAAAGGTTTGGCACAGTGTTACAACTGTTCCAACACTTTAGCTTAATTTTTTGCTTAGTTGAATACATTGTATCAGAGAATGTAATACTGCACTTACCATGTCATACAAATGAAATTAATTATAAATATCAATTCTCCTGATCACATCCCTAATAATTCTACATTTAGTCTGATAATTACTATGCTACAATAAAGAAAATATTTTTTAATTATGAAAGCAATTATCATTTCAGACATTAAGAGTATTATCCCAGTGTTTCAAATGAAACAGTCATATTTTATTAATTATATTGCTCATTTTGTAATTAGCATTATCATTACATCTTTATCATATTGAATAAACATTTTCCTTCTTTGATACAAATTACTAGAAATGTTTAAAAAAATCAGTTAAGAGAAAATTACTGTAGGACTAAAAAAATATATTAAAATATCTTTTTTTCATTAATGGGTATTTTAATTAATGGTTATTTTCCTGGAGGAATATTTGTAATTTAAAAATATTTATAAAAATGTTGTGAGAAGACATTAAGTTTCTTGTCTATTATATTACTGGACTATATAGGGACTCAGGGGGATGAGGTATCAGGCGCCACCTAAGATAAATTTGTAGGTTACAACTGTGTTTGTACTTAATATTTAAAGAAAACTGACCCTTGCTCTTCTAAAGTATCCTCCAATTCAGCACATTTTACTTCTATTTTTCGTTTCCTCTCATGGTCGAGTATTTCCCGGTTTGGTTGTTTATTCGAAGCTGAGTCGAGCTTAGCTATTTCATCTTCAGTCCTATAGTTGACAGTATCTTTAGTTTTACGTACTGATGCCCAGTTTCTTTGCACGTAACCATTTGTTCCTGAGCCCCTCGGCGTTGTCAATCCAATACCATTGTACATTATGATGTTTTAGTTATTATCTAGAAAGGAGTCACATTATTGAAATATTGTCACATATCTACGTCGCGAATTTAATTTGTTACATAGACAAAAATTAAACAACAAAAACATTATACTTCAAGTATAATAGTTGTAAATATGTATTGAATGAAAATGTATAGTAAGCTTGAAATTTCTTACCTATATGTAAGGAATTCATTAATTAATTCTGTATATTAAAAATACGTCCATCTTGGTCGAATGGTTTTGATTTTTTGCGTCCGTCCATACCACAGATAACTCATATGCCTATTATAGAAACAGCGAAGATTCAAAAAAGTTGCTTAATGGCAGTTCTCCTAAAATTGTTATTTTTAACCAAAAATTTAAAACCAGCGTGTAAAGCCGTAATTTTGCTGTCAGATGTAAGCTTGGACATTATAATGCACGTTTATTGAAGTGGCATCTATGAACAACCCCTATTTATTTTATAAATGGATTTTTTAAAAAATGTGTTAAATCGGACAATGACGATTAGTGTAGAATAATGATAAGCAACTGGAGAAAAATGATGCTGTGGTACCAATAATGATTCTTTACAACAGAATTGAAATTAAATACTTACTTATTTGGCTTCACGATGTAATACTAGTGGGAAAGTCAGAGAGAACGGAACCCCAAACGCTATGGTCTCTATCTACCTCTTTCAGCTCGTTCACTATCATAAACTTTTCATACATGCCATCTGGGGCGTCCTCATGCTTTTTACGTTATTTTTCTCCTTCATTATCTTTGATGCTGTATTTTTGAAGGTCTATCTTTATTACCGCTCACTTTTTCTTCATTAATCTTTTTTGCTATTCCTTCATCATCAATCCATTTGCACGTTCTATTATATTATCACCGTGAAAAGTATGATTGACTTATTCCTAGCGGATCAGTATATTTAAGGTTAAGTTGTGGACACACGAGTGCTTAGGATGCTATCTTGGGAACAGACCAATATGTAATCGTTGCTATAATAAGGAGTCTGTTTCATTTTGAGGTACGAGACGTCCAAACTTGGAGCCGAATTATCGCATAAGAAGCTGGAAGTTTTAAGATCCATCGATCAAAGAGGAATAAGTACTTCCAAAATATTAGACATCTTTGAAACAGAAAACGGAAATTATATAAGAAAAGCAGCGACAGAAATATGTGGTAAATGATAACAAGGTTTTAGTAAAAAGCACGATAAATGTGATAATAAGGTGAAAGACATTGTAAAGAAAAAAAGCTCGTTAGGATCATAAGGCCTCAGATAAATCTTTTTT
>JAAIXJ010000095.1:158575-177113 GCA_013403705.1 Heliconius hermathena
GAAACATTTTTAATCTATAAGTAGTAAATAAAGATATCAATGACGATTCATGTGCTAAAATTAGGAGAATCCAATTTAAGACTTATTTATAAATTGTTAAAGCATCCGTGGCGGCAGTTGCACCGTCGGAAATTAAAGCTCTGCATGCTAACATTATTATAAGCCAAAATAAACACTACGTTAGATAACGTATTTTCGTGGCAATATTTAAAACAAAAGCTCGCTCGATCAATGACCCTATTTTTATAAACTTTTTTTGCGATCGATTTTTGTGTAGCTACACCTAAATTATAAGCACGTTTTATTATTAAAACCTTTAAGTATATACTTATTTCATTAAAAATAGCAAATAAAATTAATATAGTTTAATTACGAATATTTTTGAAAAGAAATTAGCTAAGAACACACCAAATCTCCACGTAAAATATTCAATTTTTTGAAGGTTTTTTCTTAAAATATATTTTTGTATATACTAAATCATTAAACTTGTCTAGACGACTTGTTTATTATTTAGTTAAGTATTTAATATGATATTCATCTTATTAAAATTATTTACTAGTAATGAGTAATCACAAGGAAATTGAAATTTGTGCGTTTTGGAGAACTGCCATTAACAGCTTATAAAATAAAATGCCAATTTTGTCTGTGATATTTTTATTCATGTAACTTAGAAACCTGAGAAACATTTATTGAATTATGAAATGAATAATAAATAATTATGAATAAACAGGACAGAATTCTAAAATTTATCCTCGAAAAATATTGTTAGTTAAAGTTCATAAACACAATACTGATCATATATTTTTACTTGTCAAAAACTATACCAATAGTTACCAATCGTTAGTTGTCAAAACACAAAACAGAGGTTATGAGTATTTGAACTGTGTTTATTTATTATTTAGTTTATAAAAGCTGATTTTTTTCTTATAAATAAAATCATTAACACCCTATGTTAAAATGTTAGATAAAATATTATATAACACAGTTCTTAGTCAAGCATTCTCACCTTGCGGTAAATATTTAGTGGCAGGAAATATTTATGGGCAAATAGCTGTTTTTGAGTAAGTATGGCGTTAATTAGTATTTGATATATTCGTAGTTTTCTAAAGTCCAGTGCGTTCTATGTATAGTCTTGCATAACAATTGACAAGAATTATACCAAATAAAATTGCTCTTATTTATTGCTATATCAATTTATGATATAGTTTACTTATTTACTTATATACAATAATTTATTTATGCTTCTATAGTCAATCGGTAGTTAGAAATGTATATATTGAAATCTCTATAATTATTTGATTTATTAAAACTCATATGTAATATTATATAAAAAAATATAATTATTTAAGTTATATCATTATACTATAATAAATAAGTAGATTAATTAATTTTTTTATGAATATTACAATTTATATTCAATATAGAATGTTTATTTCAGCTTAGACTACATATTTAATCCCGTTGTAGAATTACTTACTTCAGATTATAATAAACCAAAATACACTCACTTACTCGAATCTGAGGAACAAATATGTAGTTTAGTTTCTACATCAAAGTTTTTAATAGTTGGCACAATGAATGAAATATCTGGTTGGGATTGGAAAGCTGTAATAAATCCTAAATTAGGGAAACCTTCTTGGACTATAAGAGTGCAGTCACAGTCAGTGGTAGAAAAATGTGATATCAATTGTTTATGGTATTCAACTGAAGAAGAACGGCTCTATGTAGGTTGTGGGGACAATAAAGTGTATGCTTATGATTTGGAAGATGGAAGGTTAATTGCTACTTATGATGGACATACTGACTATGTCCACAGTGTTCATGGAAAGTAAGTAAAATTTTTGTACCTGTATATATATATACACATAAGATGAAGAAATATATATGTATATGTTTTGATTTGATAGTTAATAAATTTTATTGAGGCCAGTCATGGTCCTTGCACAACCACGCAACTGTAAACATGATAGATTGTGGGTTCAATTCCCACTCCAGAAATTGAATTTTTATCATGTTAATGCTCTATAATGAGGCAATGTGCAGCAGTGACTTCCACCACTTAACACCTCCAGAATTCAACCAAAATTAGGTTATGGAGGTGTCATTCCCATTAAGAATGGAGTGTCTTAACACTAGGTTCCCAGGTCCCTCTATGTAACATATATGCAATATGCATGAAGCTAAAAAAATATATGAAAATAAAAGCTTTAATAACAATAAATTAACATTTTAGTGGACAACACTTAATATCGGCTGGTGAAGATGGACAAGTTTTACTCTGGGATATAAGAACAAAGAAAGCTCAAAATAAAATCAGGCCACACAGCAACAGGAAAGTAGCTAGGCCAGACTTGGGGAAATGGGTGGGGTCTGCAGCTCTAGGAGATGATTGGATTGTGAGTATGATAAAACATAAAATTGAATGTATGAATTAGTTCAAATCACAGAGTCACACATATACACATATATGAACACACATACATAGGTATGAATAGGCATCTACAAACACATACACTTTATTGCATCTACTATTTTTTCTTTCCTTATATGTATACCTTACATGATTATTTTTAACATTATTATTAAAACTATTTCCAGGTATGTGGTGGAGGCCCAAGACTTGCTCTATGGCATCTTCGTTCACTTGATGCTGTGACAGTTTTTGATATCCCAGACCATGGCATCCATGTTTCTTTTTTCCATGATGACTGCGTTTTCGCTGGAGGGGCAGCCAAACATTTATATCAACTTAATTATTCTGGTGACATAAAAGTGGAATTACCAGTGTCGGCAGCCACAGTATACTCAGTGGCGTTAAAAACAAGTCCTAATAAAGTATTGACAATAGCTGGTTCAAGTCCTGAAATTGATTTGTGCACTTCGTTCAATTATAGAGATCAAGTGTTGCATTTTAGATAATTTGGCTGAATAAATATTTTTTTGTACTTATTTTTGTTTTAATCTTTATTTTTTAAAATCTATATATATAAAAGGACATGTACCTGACTGACTGAGATAAGACGCACGCACAGCTGTAACCGCTGATGGTAGAAATGTAAAATTTTGTCAGATGTTTATTTTCGTAATCTGGACATCTACTAAGAAGTGATTTTGAAAAACTCAAAAGGGAAGAAATAGGGGTTGAAAGTTTGTATGAAATTTTTTTGAAACCGGCACCCATTTTTATAAAATTTAAAATTCAGACTCTTAAAAACATTTCATTGAACACGTGTTTCATGGTTTTTTAGAATTCACCCCCTAAGGGAGTAAATAAGGGGTTGAAAGTTTGTATGGAAAAATCTTTAAATCGCCACCGATTTTTATAAAAAATTAAATTCAGACTTAAAAATATTTTATTAGACACGTGTTTCGTGGTGTTTTTAGAATTCACTCCTAAGGGTGCAAATAAGCGGGCGACGCCGCGCGCGCCCACTAGTAATATTATAAATTTTCACTTGTTTTCTATTTGGAGAAACATTGTGCGGGAAAAATCTTAGTAACATGATTTCGCCAACCAAATCCATGGTATAATTATATTTATTTATTTAATTAATGCACTTCAATTTATATTTATATATTCTATTATTTCTGTGATTATTATATTCTTTTTGTGATTTGCAGGGGATTCAATAAATTATATGGTTTGAATTCACTTTACTTTTTTTTATTTGAGTCTTAATTCTAGTATTCAAAACTTTATTCATGACCTTTATTTAAATAATATGATAAGTTGGAAAAGAAAAAATAATACACACTATTTATCTTACTAATATATTAACTTTTTACACAGGTAATAAATGCAAATTTATAACTTTGTATTAGAATCTTTAAACTGATTGATAAAATATATATTTTTTGTTATTTAATTATTAAATATATCCATGTCCAGCTATAGCCGCTGGGATGAAACCCTGACTTCCATCTCTTTTTCTTATATAAAACCATTCTAAGTCCACATCAGTCTCTTCGCCTCCTTGCATAAGAACAACAACTTCACCTTTTCTCACAGAAACTGTTCTATTTAGAGCACTACCATTATAATCACTGCTCACGAACACTAAAGTTTGTCTTTGAACTTTATCTTTTGCATTTTTATAGTCTTTTTCTTTAAAATTACTAATAGTTGATACGGATTTAGTTTTTAAATAGAGATCGTCGAAATCTTTTTCGGGACAAAATGTTTTTTCACGTTTTTTTGGTTTGTACCGCGATTCCGAACGTGTTCTGCCTCGCAGTTGTTCTTTTTCATTGTCTGTCAAATTTCCGCACGGACGCGGGTAGATGTCAGTGCTGCTTTCCCAACATGGCGTCTTCTTGTGGAGAGATGACCTGAAGAGAAATGTTACATATAAATTAAAAGTGTGTTATTGAAAGAATACAAAAAAATATCTCAAATCGTAAAAAAGAAAGGAGCTACAGAAAGATTTAAAAATGCACTTCTTGGTTAACGTTTCCAAGCGTTTTGAGATAAATTTGGAGTAAATACTGAATACCCTAACCCTTTTAATCCTCTAACAGCGGAATCAATTTACCCACGATTATAGGCTAGTCGTGTTATTTAAAAAGAAGGTTAATGCTGTCATGCTTAAAAAAACATCATAGGACGCTATTCATTTCAACATGGTCAAATTACTTACTTGTTAGGCAAAATTCCCAAAGGTAAACATGCACTGTACATGACATAGCCTTCGTCACCGTGCGGAGTTTGAGCGTATAGCCATTGCTGATTTTTGAAAACTGCATTAACCACTGTGCCTAAGGGTAGAGTTAGTTCGCGTTGGAGGTCTTTCTGGGTTTGATATAGAGTAGTTGGAAAAGCGATTACCACAGGAATATTTCCCGGTCGATCTATAGAAGCCTGTAAGTAAAATTAAATTAAGTATTTTATTGTGTACTTGCGGCCTCCGTGCGGCTACGCCCGCTTGAAATATATGAAAATATTTAAGAAGAAAAAACCCACCAAACGCGAATCAGGCTCGCCCACAAGGGGTCTGTATCAATTTCAGGATTGTGATTGGGAAATACCTTATAGGTGACGCGACGAATAAAGTTAAGAAACTTAAGGTTGCGGGCATATACACTTATTGAGTATGAAATGCAAGTTTTAGCTTGTAATGATTTTTTTCTATGAAATATTAATAAATTTTTAGTTTTCGTTTTTTTTTAGTTTTTTTCTTTTTCCTTTATTTGTATTGTAAAATTAGTCCAAAATTTCATACTTGTATTATAGGTCTACAGGAAGTATGGGTTTTGATTGCGCGGTGAATTTCATACAAATTGAAGCAAAATTTGTTGTAATACTTTCAGATCTCGACCTTATCGTAGTCTTAAATAAAATAGTCTTGACAGACGGATAATAAAGTGAACCTACAGAGGTCCCGTTTTTTTTTTCTTTTAAGGTACAAATCTCTATCTATCTTTGAAAAATTTCAAACACTGCATGGCTGCTTAATAAAAATCAACTTATATTGGGGAATCACTATATGCACTTGAAAAAACACAGTTATGTTGATATCAAAGACAAACCCTTTAATTTTATTTATATGATATGATGTTAAATAATAAATTAAGTTTTTTTGTCAGCTTTACGCTATATATAGGACGACGAATTCTGGAAGTATTGCAACTCAATGGCGCGCTTTAGCACGACACCAAAGCGGAGACAATGGAAATATAGGAAGGAACCCACTACCAGTCGCGTTTACGCTTTGTGCCTCTGCGCCATGACTGGCCTCAAAATATTAATAAATTATAATTCATTTCCCCGAATAGGAATTGAACACACAACTGTCGTGTATAAAGTACATACTTCTACCACTGCGCCACGACGGCCTACTTAAGTCTTTTGGGAATTTATTTATTTTTGCTCGCAAATTTTGTTGTATTTAATAAAAAATATTTAGCTAAACAGTATTTAGGTAGACGGTAAGTACGCGTGCACGGCAAGCCTTTTTCCTTGTAAACTTCGATCCCGATCCAAAATCTTGAAATCTCAGTGTTTTACCATCATACAAATTGAAAGCTAAAGATACAGCCACCCATTCAGTAAGATAGTTGTATAAAATAACTGTTATAGCAATCACCAAATTTGTCCAACTAAGTACTTTAAATTGATATAACTTTTTTATTTGTGAACCGATTGTATTATAATAAACCCTATATGTTAACAGAAGCTTGCCAGAATTCAATAGTGAAATCCGTATTACCTGATTCTGAGATTATCGTTAACAAAGGCACACAAACAGACAAAAAAAATAAAAATCATTGTTTCAGGTTCTACCTACTACATTAATAAATGTAGGGACGTACTATTTTTTCTTATATATATTCCATGTACAGACACCTATCCGTTACAATTTGGTTATAAATATAAATATTATTTGTTAATTTTAACGTAAATATATATTTTTAAATGTAACCTCTCTCAACGTGTTTGATTTCTTATGGAGTTTTACATATACTAGCACTAGATATGACGAGTGAACTTTATCAGTTATCACCAAAAGTACAATATTTACAAATCAGAACATATTTACTTAAATACATACTCGTATATATGCGCGAAACCAGCCAAAAGGAATTACTAATCTGATAAATAGGTATAAATTTCACATAGAAATCTCAATAATAAACAATTTGTAATTTCTGTTGAATACATTCTATTACAATTGTTGAAACTAGAGCACTAATGTAATCTCGCCGTGAATTTATCACGAACAAGCTTTTGATCCATAAATACAGAAATCGATTTGATTTCATGACCATTTGCTTGTTGTTTGTTTGTTATTGTTATTTATTATTTATTTATTTAAACGTTTTTATAGCTTCATGCTGTATCCTGCACCCAATTGCCTAGGCAAAGGGAACCTAAGAAAGATTAAGACGCTTCGTTCCCCGTTTTCTGCATTTTTTTTATTTTATTAAAAAAGGACTAATTTTTTTTTATAGTCTAGTGAGCA
Organism: Heliconius hermathena; assembly: GCA_013403705.1. NCBI lineage: Eukaryota > Metazoa > Arthropoda > Insecta > Lepidoptera > Nymphalidae > Heliconius > Heliconius hermathena. The sequence goes on from JAAIXJ010000095.1 coordinate 165,535, forward strand.
GGACATTGAAATGTAATAATAAAGTTTTGTATTGCAAATAGAAATGACTTTAATTTGACGCTATAATAGCTAAAAGTTTCTTTAAGCAGAGCTTTTGAATATACATATGACATTAGGCATCTAAAATACCTAGACTAGGTCCTCTATTATTAGGCATCGTTAGGTTTATTACAGTAATAATCTAATATAGCAGTATCATATATATCTTAATAAATAACCATATTCAACGAGTTAATAATGTAAAACGGTTTTACAAATCGTTATTGAATAACGATACATAATGCAGCTTTTATTTCTTACAAAAGAACTTAAACCGGTAAGCTTCAAAATCACAGCATCATGTTTTAAAAGATTTTTGAAAATGACGTGCAATTTATAACTTCTCCAATTTTGCGCCAATTTCGCGGTTTAAATTTCTTGTTCGTGCACGTTATATGGTTAAGGGTCTTAAAAAACTTACGACCTTTGATGCATTTTTTTTTGTTTCTCATGATTACTTATTTCGTATAATGGCCGTATTTCGTAATATTGCGGGACTTTTCGTGTATTTATTAAGAATATAATTAATAATATAACTTATTAATAAAAAAAAGCCACAAATATATAGGCTTAAAAAATATTTAAACTAGTGAGTTTAAGAGTTATGAAGCATTTAAAAAATAAACTGCACAGATAATGTATAGGAGTATATAACAAAAACAAATAATATGGCAGAAATGAAAAATTGCTTTGAACTTTATGCTGCGTTTTGGTAATGATCGTAATTCAACACTGAATGATGGACGACTGGTCGTAAATTGAAATACGTCATTTTTGAATTCACTTAATTACCCTCTTTTAAGTCTTGTATTGTTTGTTAAAAATGCGAATATAATTATGTACTTACTGAGATGAATTGATTTTTGTAAAATTTTGGTGTAAACATTTAGATTTTGTTAAAAAAAATTTACGTAGCATGGTTTTTGATGTAACGTTCTACTAACTTCAAGTTAAGGCAAAGCGCGACGTTGAGTTCCGCCACGCAACATGCAATGCCTGCAGAATTCGACGAAAAGTGGGCAGTGGAAGTTTCTTAATCGGAACGGAATGCCTTAACTCTTTCAAGATTCCCTCTGCCTGCCATGATCATACAGCGTGAAGCTAAAAAAACCGAAATATAAACAAATTTCTAAATTACCTCACTTAAAAATGAATCCAAATCACGGATGTCGTATCCGAACTTGTTATTTCGCTTCTTTCGTCTGTGCTTGTGTCGATGTTTCCGCCGCACATACTCTTCTGTCCCAACACTAGTATCAGAGAATGATTCTACACCGTTAAACTCATCACAGGCACTTTTAAATCTTAAATCATAATATTCGTTCCGTCCTACTTTGTAATTTAGGTCTTTTACACATTTCTGTTTCTCATTTGTGACACTTCTCAATCCATTTACATTTTTCTTATCACTTTTTCCAAGGTTTTCCTTTAGAACCCATGTGAGGGATATTTTAGATTTATGTCTGTGGGCTAATGGCGTGGAGTGCCAGATGCCCATCTCTTTAATCTCCGCGTATTCGACTTCAGATTGTTCGCAAGGTTCACTCGTTATATTGCAATTTGCGAGCAAATCTAGAGCTTCGCATGACGGTGGATTCTGCAAATGTAGTAAGATTTACTTTGAAATATGTCTGTATATAATATTAAGTTCAACCAAGTAAGGCTGACGTGATGTAGCGGCGCAGCTTCTGAATGTAAACGCTATAGTTGTGGGTTCGATTCTCGCACAGAGTGAGGAAATATTTTCACTTCCCCGCTCCGTTTACAAGACAAAGCGCGATGTTCCGGTCAACACACAATATCTTAAAAATTCGTGGGAACGCGCGGCACTAAGTGTCTTAACGTTAGGTTCCCTTTGCCTATCTTGCGATATGGTGGAGACAGCGTAGAGCTTTTTTCGTTATTTTATAACCAGAGATGAATTCATACTTATTTTACATACTTACTACTCTACTTATGTACTACTACATTAGAACGAAATAATTTTCTATTTATTTTTATAAGTATATCGAAACTTTTGAGAATTTTTATTTAATTGTGACTATAGTTTCACTAAAAGTTTAATATTAAAACAGCAAATTTATTTTAAGTTGTCTTAGTTCATTAAATCATACCGCGATTTGTGGCTCGTGATTCCCACGATAATCTGCTTCCTCCTCATTTTCCCGATATGGCGGCGGCAATTCTTTGAATGTTATTTCTGCAAAACGTCACAAACAACTTTATTTCGCAATAATTTCGCTTATTTAACCAATAGAGAACATATAAAAAAAAATATTATGACTTTTTGCTTAAGCTCTACCACAGTTCTTGTACGATCATTTTAATTTATTATCTATATTTTTATCAATAAATTAAAACATAAATAAAACGTGACGCACCGGAAAGTACTATTAGTACCTGTGACTATCTATAATTGACCCGTTTCACGTGCACAGTGCTATAATGACCGTCTCTGGTCAGTTCGCGTCATAGACTGACTGGCTATAGCCTTCCCGTAACCGCGTAAGCTACGGCACGTAGAGGTAAGAAAGTAAAAGTATAATGGAGATACCGTAGCGTGATTTGCGATGGCGATTTCTAAATGTATTTATTCTTATTATTTTTATTTTGGGTTTTTTTTAGCTTTTTTGTTAATAAATACAGAAAATAAGGGTGAGTTTTCATTTTTTTTTATTTATAAGTTTTGTGTTTCATTTATATAATATTACGGCGTTAGTTAACGCTGTTTGTTTTTAATATAGCAGATTTTACTCCTTGAGCCGCATTTCCAGCTAATGTAACATAAAGTGCAGTGTTGAGGCCAGTCGTGGCGGAGCGGCACGAGGTTTGACTGTAAAACCGACTGGTTGTGGGCTCGATCCTCACTCGAGGAGATGAAATATTTACTTAAATTTATATTTTCTTCGCTCTGGTGTCGAGGTTAAGCGCGGCGTTGAGTTCTGCCACTCAACACGCAATACCTCCAGAATTCGGCAGAAAGTGGGGAACGGAGTGTCTTACCACTAAGTTCCCTCTGCTTACCCTGCTGTGTGTGGGATACAGCGTGAAGCTGATAAAAAAAAGTGCAGTGTTTTAAACATATTATTATTACCATAATAGGGGCCAGTAGTGGCACAAAGGCAAATTTAAACGCTGCATTGATCGCTACTCAACACACGATGCCTCTTTACTTTACTTGAGGAGTTTACACCAGACTATTTTAAGGTGGACACTTCCTTTCTAGAGTGAAAAAATGAAAATATTGACCACTTCATTACCTCGAGTTGCAAACGAACCCACAACCGTCGCGTTTACAGACGCAGTACGCACGTTTGTGGCCCTGCTCTATGACAGCCTACCTAAAAACTTTTATTATAAAATACATATATTAAAGCCAGGCCAGTCGTGGCGCAGCGGCACGAAGTGTGACTGTAAAACCGACTGGTTGTGGGTTCGATCCCCACTCGAGGAGATGAAATATTTACTTAAATTTATATTTCCATTTCTTCGCTCTGGTGTCGAGGTTAAGCGCGGCGTTGAGTTCTGCCACTCAACACGCAATGCCTCCAGAATTCGGCAGAAAGTGGGGAACGGAGTGTCTTAACACTAGGTTCCCTCTGACTACCCTGCTATGTGCGGGATACAGCGTGAAGCTGACATATATTAAAAGTTTTTACGTACACTTATACCATAAAATACAATATTCCAAGCCACACAACAACAAACCAGCAAACCAACTAGACAAGCCTCTATGATTGATGACTATTATTACACCATTTAAAACATTAAATCGCACGGTTTGTTGAAACTAAATGAGTTCGAATAATGAGTAGATAAATAACGGCGGCGATATGGTCGTACGTCTAAATTAAGAGTGCTATAATGAATGTTCGTGACCGAGGGTTTAAGGTGGTATCCTCGGGCAGCGCGCTCGCATGCCTGCTCTGGTGGACCCGTGAGAATGGTTTGTTTAGCTTTGATTATGAAAATATGATTGGGTTTTCTTTAAATTGTAGATTTTCTTACTATAATGATAATAATAGATAGAAAAAAAAGATTACAAACTTATATTTGTAGTTCATTTCGTACAAAATGAGTGCTTATGGGTAAATTTAAGTTTGTCAATTTTTATAAGTTTTACTTCCCGTTTCTTGACCTACAAATTCTGAAATTGGCACGGAACCCTCGGTAAGCGAGTCTGACTCTCATTTGATTGATTTTTTTCAATTCGAAATAGTAGGTCCTGAGATTAGCGCGTTCAAATAACCAAACTCTTTAGTGTTATAATATAGTTTTCTTCTTATACTATACGGAATATATTTACTAAATAGAAATCTATAAGTACCCAAAAATCAATAGATATCTAAAATAACCATCTGTATTGAAAGATTTAACAATACTATTAGTATAATTAACATCAACACGCATTTCTCTTACAAACGTTGAAATTAGATGCACAGTGTTTTGTTTTGCTTCGTTTGTTCGTTTAACACTTTACACAAAATTAGTCTACTGTGGTATTCGACACCTGTATTTGAAGCTTGAAACGTATTTTATACCTCTAGGCACTAGCTGTGCCTGCTTTTTAGTAACACCGAAATTATTATATATTTTAAAATTGTGTATTATAATATAAAATAAAAATGCAATAAAAATATTTTTTTAGTTTCACGTTCTATTTCGCACACAGCATAAGTAATCTGGGAACCTAGTTTTAGGACGTTCTGTTCCCATTAAGTCACTTCCGTTCCCCGTTTTCCGCCTGATTCTCGAGGAACCTAACGCTTTTTGACTCGTTACTAGTGCGAAGAAATGAAAATATTCAAAATTTCATTCCCTCGAATGGAAATCGAACCGAAAACCTATTGCGTTTACAATCTCACGCTAGTTACTACGTTCAGCTATTTTCTACGTAGGTATAAAATATCTAAGTTAAATTAAAAGTAAAATATATCAAAAGAATTAATTGATAATAATCTAACGCCCAGTATTAATAACCTATCTCCAACGTCAATCTTAGATTGTTTCATACATCTATCTAATCTCTAGATTGGATAGATATATGAAAAAATCTAAGATTGACGTTGGAGATAGGTTATTAATATTGGGCGTAAGTAGATAGATATTAAGGTAATACCGATATAGTTCTTAGGAAATGGAAATTGAGACTGTCGGTTATCCGCAGGATTTTGAATGCATTTGACTGGCTTCGTGGATGCGCTTTATATTTTTAATATACTATATAGGTACTTTCTCCGCGATGTCTGAGTACCTTGGTCAGCTCCAGGGTTGCAAGATCTGCCTCCACCAGTTACCACTTCCACAAATACACCCAGTAGGTACGTAGATATTATTCACCGGAAGAAGTGCATAGCTTATTTAAACAAATAACATTAATGTAATCAGAATACGAGATAGTATTATGATTTTTATCGATAATGACTATATAGTTATAATGTGAACTTGTTTGTGATTCTATCAAAGAGTTGAGACGTGAGAGGCAGGCATTATGATACAGTTATCACTGTATCTATATAATTACTTATGACAAAAAATTATTAAAGGCAGCAAATTTTCAAATTCAACGAGCTCTAAAAGGCCGTCCCATGAGTGTGACTGCCGCGGTAGTGGGTTTGGTTCCCACTCGGAGGAATAAAATATTCAATATTTTCATTTCAAGCTTTGGTAACAAGGCAAGCAGCGCAGCGTTGAGTTCCGCCACTCAACACGCCTCGAGAATTCGGCAGAAAATTTCTTATCTTCTTGTTCTTTGGGAACTGAGTATCTCAATAATAGATTCCCAGGCGTGAAGTTTAAACAACGTTTTTATAAAGTTTTATTGTAATAGGTTACACTAAAACTACGTACTATGTGCTCTATGAAGAGTTATTTTATAAAGATTTTTTGAGGTATTGCCTTGATCATTTAGCGTTTAATTAGACTAGATGCTTGAATATAAAAAATGCTTATTTATAAGGGTAAATCTATTAAGAGTTAAAGCTTAAGCAGCAAATGTTAATAAGATAATTACAGCTGTACTACTAGTGTCCACTGAAAATGTTGATACAATAAACACACAAAAACAACATAATTGAAAATTATCCCTTCATTGAAGCCGTAGTGGCAATAGTGGACTTAGCGTCTGGCTGTAAACGCGAAGAAACGAAAGGGAAAGCGCGATGTTAAGTTCCGCTATTCACCACGTGATGTCATGATAATTAAACGAAATTTGAAGAACAGAGTATCTCGACATTAGGTCCTATGTAGCTTTTGGAGATGTTTTTTTCTTTTTCTATTTATTAAAGTAAAAGTACTTGAAAAAACCTCAAATATAAACCTAACAGGTTAGTAAAAAATTTTAAGCCTCGTTATAATCACTATTAACAACAAAAGGCGCGTGCACACGAGTGTCACGGTGCACGGCGGTACACGTTTTTGATAATCGTGAATATTTCACATTCCAGCGTGTTTCGGGAGATTCCTGGCATAGTGACACGCTCGTGAGGCCGTCGCGCTTTCACGCCTTATCAAGTATGGGGCTTTGGTACCGTGGATAGGTATATTATTGTGGGATAGATCATATAGGCTTTACTAGATATATGAATTAAATTGGCTTCGCTGTAAGTTTTTCTATAATTTTTTGGTTCCTAATGTTTGAGTATTTTGTTATTATTGTTGTTGTGTTATTATAGTTTGTTGTAGTTTGAATTTTTATATAAATTTTAGAAAAAATCGATCCAGATTAAAGCACGCCGCTGTTGAAATACTTAGCACAAAAATTGTACATGTTTTATGTTCATTTAAAATATTGTACATTATGTTACATATTAATTATATACATATTTAGTTATATGGTATAATATATATATACATCATCAATCATATTTAAACGTGTTAACCAGGGCATTGTGAAAAAACTTTATGCCTCAATGTATCGAATCGAATTTCGTCGAGCCAATAAGTCTCAACAATATTTTTTACTGATTTACTAATTACAATGAAGCTACTAAACTGTACTAAAATTCCCTTTATTGTTATGAGAATATTAATACATTTTTATATAAAAATATCATTATTGACGAGCAAACTACAATTAAAATAAACACATGCTTACATTTATAGATTCATTCTATAAATATTTCATCCCCTCGAGTGGGGATCGAACCCACCACCAGCCGGTTTTACAGTCACACTTAGTGCCACTGCGCCACGACTGGCCTGACTGGCTGTCAATATAAAATTATATTAAATTATATGAAAGTTTAACAGTATTTCACATATAGGTATGGATACATAGTGTGGTCGCGCCGGCCCACGCCGCTCCACGCTGTACCGATCATTATCAAAAAATTAAAAAGTTATGCCCATCGACTATTTGTCCGGAACGCCCCCAAGAGTTAGACGTCTCACGTAATAATTACGCGATTTCTTAGATCTCTATATATCGATAAATTTATAATATATGGTGTTTTAATCGTAATTACCTATACCATGTGTTAGCAACGTGCCTATGATTTACAATCAATAAAATTTTATTATTCTGTTAACAAAAAAAAAGGTTAAATAAGATAAAAATGTCTGCCGATATACTTTAAGTTTATTTTTCTTTAAATGTTATTGTTGTGTTGTGTGGAGGTAAAATCAGATGAGAGTAAAACTGAGGCCGATCGTTTCTCAGAGGCACAAAGGTGCGACTGTGAACGCGACAGGTTGTGGGTTCGATTCACTCGAAGAAATCAAACACACAATGTGTCCTCGCTCTGGTAATGAAAAGCACGGCGTTGAGTTCCGCCACTCAACACGCAATCCCTCCAGAATTCGGCGGAAAGTGGAGAATGAAAGAGCCTTAATGGAAACGGAGTGTCTTAATACTAGGTTCTCTCTGCCCATCGTGTTATGTACGGGATACGTGAAACGTGAAGTGAAGGTTAAAAAAATTAAAAACTATTTTATATTATTGAAGCTTTGTTATATACAGGTAGTCTGGTAGTATGAAATTAGGGCTTGTATCCCTATAATTGCCCCGTGAGAAGAATGTTCGCGCTTCCAACACGCGCACGAACTACGGCGGCCAGATATTGCTATACTCATACTTAACTTATGTTTATTGTTTACGGTGAAAGTAAGTTTGAGAATCATATAGAGCAAATTTTTCCTCATATTATGTACCCAATTTTTGATAATTTATATGCGTAATGTAATGTATAAGTAGGTACAACGTTAGAAAGCTAAAATAGGAACAATGGAGTCGGTCGTCAATCGAAAATATGTGTAGAGTTTTTTTCAGTTTTACGCTATGGCTGGTTATGGCGGGATAGGGTAAAGTAATTTAGAATCAGAATACTTCGTTTAAGACGAATGTTAAATGATATAACTGACGGGAATAAAAATAATTGCCCCGAGTAGCAATCGAACCTACGAACATCGTGTTTACAGTCAGACGCCGTACCGTTGCGAAACAACGGCCTATGACGATTGAAATATTTTTTTTGTATTTTTTTTTAGCTTAACGCTGTATCTCTCACATAGCATATAAGTGGATAAGCGAGGCAGCCTGGCAACCTAGTGTAGCACGCTAAATTCTTTTGTTTGTTGAGTAGCGGAACTCAACGTCGCGCTTTGCCTCGTTACAAGAACGAGAAAATAAAAATATTAAATATTTTCCCGCGAGCAGGATCGAACCCACAACTGTCGCGTTTATGGTCGCACGCTTGTGCCCATCCATGTCTCACGATGCCCTCTAAGGAGATACATTTTATGCAATAAAACTTTGAGTTGAAACGTAAAATTAATTTGCATTGCATCATTAACTACCTATATCTATAATTATAAATTCCGTATTTTATATTTTCCATATTTTTTCTAAATTATGACGAAATAACATAACATAATATCAATAGAAAGCGAAGGTGGTGGTGAGGTCAGTGGAGCACGCGCAACCCGCAAACACTGCAAGCACGCCTGTGACGAATCACTAATGCCATCATTCGACGCGGGACTGACTGACGACTGACGACTGACAACTGTTGTAATTCTAATGGCATTCTTAGATTTATGCTTTTGAAATATGTTCACATGTTACGCTTAGCTAGGTGCTAGATTGTTTTTAGCTTTACGCCGCATCCCGCACAGCAGGGTAGAGATAACCTGGGAACCTAATGTTAACCTTAACTTCGTTGCCATCAAGACATTTCCTTTCTCTACTTTTCACCGATTTTTTGTGTCATTGCGTGTTGGGTGGTGTAACTCACGCCACGCTTTGCCACGATACCAGAGCAAGGAATTGAAAATATTAAATATTTCATTCCCCCGAGTGTGAATCGAACTCACAACCATCGCGTTATACAGACACGCTTGTGCCCCTGCGCCACGGCGTCCTCACAATTTATGTAAGTACTAGATGTTGTTAACAATATTATATTTTCTAGTTGTATCCATGAAGCATGGAAAACGGAATGTTTTAACACAGGTTTCCCCCTGTCCTGTGTTAAAACATTAAGTTCCCTGACTTTTCACCTATTTTCCGAGACAATATATGAAACGCAACGCCGCTCTTAGTCTTCTTACGGGATAGGAAAAATGGAAATAGTTCATTTGTCCGAAAGTGAATCGAAAAACAGCTGCTGGGTTTATACTTTACAGTCTAATGCTGTCCGACTGCCGCCACAATGACCTCAATTTTAATTATCAAGATACGTAAATGTTTGTAAAGGATAAGAAACATTCTCCTTGAACGAGACACTAATAAAGAAGAGCTTTACTAAGTTTTTATATATCTTTTATTTTTCGTAATGTTAATAGGACTACATGACTGCAATTTAGCAATTTTAGCGTAAAAATATTAAACGAAACATAATAAAATATATTACAAAAAAATTAAATATCCGAATGGTAAATAATATTTAAATTAAAATAAACTAAAAAGATAAGAAAAAAGGTAAGTAGTTTAGAAGAATACTCCACCACACATTCCCCTAATTTGCTTCACGCAGTCGTAGGAAAAGAAGTCAAGTGTTTTAATTAAAATAATTAAAAGTTTACTTGACTTGACTTTTTTTATTTTATTTGTTTTAGTTAAAATAACTTTTATTTATTTCAATTAAAATAAATAAAAGTTTACTATATATGTATATATATATTCCTAGTTTTTTGCGTCACGCTAGCAAGGTAGGTAGAGAGAATAGCCTAGTATTAAAACATTCGGTTCCCCGTTTTCCACCGAATTCTGGAGGCATTGCCTATTGAGTGTCAGAACTCAACGCCTCACTTTACCTTGACACCAGAACGAAGAAAACGAACATATTAAATATTTCATTTCCTCGAGTGGGAATCGAGCCGACAACCTGTCGCGTATACACTTACACTTCGCGCCCACAACTGGCCTCAATTACATGTTTCCTATGTTGTTGAAATATAAAAGAACATACAGCTTTATCCCGCACACAGCAGGGTAGGCAGAGGGAATCTAGTGTTAAGACATTCCGTTCCCCACTTTCTGCCGAATTCTGGAGGCATTGAGAGTTGAGTGGCAGAACTCAACGCCGCGCTTAGCCTCGACACCAGAGTGAAGAAATGGAAATATAAATTTAAGTAAATACTTCATCTCCTCGAGTGGGGATCGAATCCACAACCAGTTAGTTTTACAGTCACACTTCGTGCCGCTGCGCCACGACTGGCCTTTCTCTCTCTCTAAAAGAGCATACATACAAATAAAATATATCTACATAATATCCTAGAGATCTGCCATAAGCGAGCGGTCATCGCGGATTCGTACCTACTATATTATGTAATCTTGCATAGTTATTACGGCGTCTCAGTGGAATGCAATTTGGTAAGAATGCACTCGCAAGCGCACACAACACACACACAACAGAAACACACAACTTATGTCTGTTGAGATCATTTTTAAAGAGAGTTAGTTAGATATTATAAAAGTTCTGGTTTTTTTTTCCTGAAGTATATTTGTTATAAATATATTTGTTTTCAAACTTATCTCGTATATTGTAGATATATAGAGAAACTTGTGTTGAGACTTGAGACACGTCGCTTCCCAAGCGTTGCAATTTTTTAATTTTTTTGCGTATGTTAAAAGGTGAAACTTAACTAGATCGAATAGATAGATGGAAATATATCATTCTTCCAACGTGGAATCGAACCCATAACTTTTGGTTATAGATATATGTATGTATGAACTTTTCCCTAAATTTTTATTTTTTCATAATCTATACTTATAATAAATCTGTAGAAAAGTCGTTTCTGTACATTGAAAATATTTAAAAAAAATTAACCACGGTGTTAAAGGATAATTAACAGAATCCATTTCCAACATTTTTGGAATTTTTGTCTATTTGTCTGTTTATCTGTTTATGTCAACACGTATCACGTAAAAAGTACACAATAAATTTAAGGAACTTTTATACATAAAAATTACAAGTAAATCAAAGTAACTTTTAGTGTTTATTTCATTGTAATCGCTTCACTCTATCAAAAGATATAAGTATTTAAGTTTTCAAGAAGTTTATATTTGAGATATTAAAAAATCGATACAAGTAACGCTA